>CM043123.1:47206597-47398548 GCA_023701765.1 Hylyphantes graminicola
AGCACCTTAAAGTTTTGCCACGAATTCGTAGACTTACAGACGTTCTTTGATCGATTTTCTTGATGAAAAGTGCAGTATTTCCCATATAAAATCACAAAATAGCAACAGATTATTCTTTTTTGCACTTTAGTACAATGCAGAGATAGTTACCTCTTCAAAAACGCCAAAAAAATTCGGTTATTCCAAAGTAAATTCACTCTACACCATTACCAACTACCACCTTGATGCTAGAGCTTTTGAGGGGAAAAACCGGTGTTTCCAAAAGCATAATTTCAATATTCGGTTAAACTGAACGTGTTTAAATAGCACTAAAGAGACCGGTTAAATTGTAACCGGTTCAAAGAAACCGGTTTTTCTCAAGAAACTTCAAATTTTAGTATGAAGAAGAAACTTTCGTAATTGTGTGGAGTGAACTTGCGTTAAAATTTCCTACTTTTTTGTTGTTTTTGAAGAGGTGACTATCTCTGCATTGTACTAAAGTGCAAAATAGAATGATATGTCGCTATTTTGTGATTTTATATGGGAAAGATTGCACTTTTCATCAAGAAAATTAGTCAATGCATGCCTCTAAATCCACGAATTCGTTTCAAAATTTTAAGGTGATGGACTTGTATTTTTTCGGTTCGTATGTAGAGATGTTAAAATGTACATTTGAAGCAAATAGGATTTGAATAAAGATTTAATATGGCTTAATTGTCTGTTTGGTGTAAAATTGAACCAATATCGTTATAAAATCTGCTTAGTTCACCGGATATCGTTTTTTTTTTAATTTATCAAATAAAAAATGTATAATTTCAAAATAAAAATGCGAAATTAGGCAATTATGTACTTTAAATTATCATAATCTCGTATTTGTGTCTAAACTTTTGGGACCATGCAAAATTTTATTTTTTAAAACAAAAATTTTTTATAGCAAATTAAGCAATTATGTTTCAATTATAGTACTTCAAAATACGTATTTAATATATATAGGGATGTTTTGAAATTCTAATATCACAAATCTAAATTTTACAGCTAAAAAACGTCATTGTCTAAACTTTTGGATCGCAGTGTAGTAATTAATTGTCAAAAACTTGAATTATTAGCATTTATTTAGTTTTGATAATAAACAAAAAATAATAATGTCATTATGGCAGTGATTTTCACAAAAACGGTCTTCTATCCAAATAATAAAACACAATCTGCAATTGAGAGCAATAACTTTTATATTTAGGGAAGTACTAAATTGTTTTTTAACCACACAAACGTTAAGTTAGGTGGTGTAAATAATTTAATTTTCTAAATGTAAATGCAAACAGAATAAAAATAAAAATGATTTTCTCAAATTGTAAACTAACTAACTCAAAAGGAGAGTCAATTATAAAAATACAATTGATTCCAATTATATTTGAGGGGAAAACTGAATTTTTCAAAACAACCATTTCACCCCACCACGTCGCGCACGAGGAGAAAATCAACTTTGAAGCTAGCGAAAACAAGCTTCCGGTGTCTCAAACGGAAGTTAACTCAGTAGTTTTTGTTGGTAACCAATCAGAGGAAGGCAGGGTTTGTTTGTATCCGAAAGCCTGCAGCCTGTATCCGAAAGAAAAAGGTATTCTATTCATCCTTTAAAATGTTTTTTTTTTAAATTTCAATGCATGCACCTCCACTTTTTTTGTAATGGGACTGCAAAGCTTTGCAGACTCGGCATGTTCCACAGATCTGATAGCCATTTTTTAAAATAATATTTTTCAGTGTCTTGTGTTAAAGTCAATTTATTTCGGATATTTAAACAAATGTTTATAATTTTTATTTATTTTCATGTTTTATTATTAATAAATATTAAAAATGATATCGGGTTCTTACAAATTTTATGTGATATTCAATTTTTAAAAAATAAAAAACTCACTTCATTTAAGGCGTTTTTAACATTTTTTGGAGCGCAAGCCCATATTTTGACTATGTAAAGCAATTTGCATAATTATTATTCTTCGAACAGAGCAGACGATAAATAACATAAATTTAATTTTGTGAAAGAAAATTAATTTAAAATAGTTGATTTTGGCTTTTAAATGTTTAAATTAAAACTAGATGCTGTGTTTGGTGATTTTTTTTTAGTGTTTATAAATCTTGTTCTGGTATGTTGCGATGAGTGAGGATACCTTCCACTGTTTGTCCTCGCCTTATCTAACGGAAGGACAAAGATCCTGCCAAGAAAGAGCGAGTTGAATACTTTACTAATTCTATGTTGGTATCGTCACTTGACTGCAGCTGTCATTTAGGAGGCCCTCGTGTAGCAGCTCTATTGCGACCCCTTAAAAAATCCTGCCCTTAAAAAACACACACACACATTCAATGAATGACAATATACGATGTGTCCAGATCAAAAAATGGGAAGGAAGCCATTATGGCCATTAGGGCACAACTTATTATTTTCAATTTAGCAGTTTGTAAACGGTGATAATGAGGCTGCAGGGGAGGGCAGGGGAATCCCGCCACCCCTTGTATCTCGCCAGCGGTGTGTGTGGGAGGGGGGCTGAGAGCGCTGTCTTGTAGCATTAAACACTGTAATTTGTAGTATAGACGCTAATGGCCGTGCGGTGAGTTGGTGTAAAGTTATTAAAAAATACGGTTTTCAGTAATTTTTATACACAATTTTATTCAGTTTCTACTAAAGATTTAAATTAAAAAAAATCATCACAAGATAGATTGTGAACTGTAGTATGTATGCTATGCTCATTACAATTTACATTAATTGCAACACAATTCAGAATGAAAATTCAATTTCCCTTATGGTGGCGCCCTTCGCGTGTCTGAAATTTTTTTTGTTACTTTTTAATGAACAAATGGGATACTGTTAGGGCCATGGAGGAATGATTAGTAGGGATCAGTCATTGCCATGATGGCCAATCCGCGCGTTTGACGCAATAAGAAGTAATAGGAATTTTCAGGAAAAGTGACTTTAGGAGGATTTAAAAAATTTACTACAGCTATAATTTTAGATATACATTCATGTACTATCTGACACTTGGAAACAAAAGCTAAATAATATAATATATATTATTTTTAGAGAAATTTAGTTTGTTTAAAACTATCTTTAAACTTCACATCAAAATATATAATCAAAGCCACTTACATTTTTTCCTTACCTGGAGGAATGTGTTCAGCATGTTCAATTAATAAAATAAGTTTTGCATTAAGAATCGTAAGCATATAAGCCGTACATTATCTTGAATAAAACTTTGTAATATGGAGTAATAAATCTTACTAGATGTAGAGAAAATATCTGATTTTTATTTTACAGAAACAAGTACAACTTTTTATGTAAAGGATTTCAAAAACGAAGTTTTTGTTTCATAAAATATATTTTTTCACGTTATTATACAAATTTAAACATAGAAATATCTAAAAGTAAACAAATCACACTTATTTTCCTCTTTTCAGGCACTTGAATTTTAAGATTAAAAAGATTTACTGCTAAAAAGATAAAATCGCAATAAACTTTTCATATTTTAAGTTACTTTTTGATACCTTAATGTTTACAATAAGAAAGAAAGAAAAGTAAATTTTGGTGAGTTCATCCAGATCAGTTAAAATGTAAGATTTTATTGTCCTTCAAATAGAATGGCTTTTGTGTACCACTGTCTAATAGATTGATTTGTGTTTAAATTTTTGTAATAGTGGTTTAACCGGACTTTCATATACGTGTGAAAAATACCCTTGAAACCAAAAAACTTGTTTGAGCAATACCTTTGAAACGAAAAAAATGCTACAGCGGCCACCACTCGCAATTTTTTCCCCGAAAAACCATAATCCGACGAATAACAGGTACTAGACTTCTAACTTCGAGCATCAGTTAGATTAGTGTGTTTAAATTTTACGCATAAAAGTTGCTTTTTTGAATTGTAATTCATAAAACTTATCAATAAATGTTTAATTAGTGTTAATAATTATAATGCGAATAATTTTTTTATAATAACTAAGGAAAACTTATTTATGCTATTAAAATATGGACAAAATAAATGACAGTTATTTGGAAACAAATAGTAGTTAAAAGGTCATAGGAATCTTAAAAATGTGCAAAGAAGGTACTACAAAATATAGTTTGATCTTTCATGTAATTTTTTAACTACTCAATATATAAGTATAATTTTTTATATGTAATTCTATAAGATTTATTTAATATAAAACAAATTTTAAAATTTATGAAACTTTAGCCAAAACTAAAATGCATGATATTAAACACAAAGCTATTTGAACACATTGTGATTAGGCTTGCGCGGCAAATTTTGAGGTCAAAATTGAAAAAATGACCAAGAAAATGACTTTATATTGTACAAATATTTACAAACAAAGACTTATACCTAAATTCTCAGCTCAATTTTAATTAGAAATTATTTTAAGAACTTTTTTCTAAAAAAATTAATAAAAATTTAAAAATTTTGATTTAAAATATTTTTAAAAATAATTTCTAACTAAAATTGAGCTGAGAATTTAGGTATAAGTCTTTGTTTGTACATATTTCTACGCTATTAAGTCATTTCCTTTGTCATTTTTTTTAATTTTGACCTCACAATTTGCCGCGCAAGCCTAGTCCCAATGTGTTCAAATAGCTTTGTGTTTAATATCATGTATTTTAGTTTTGGCTAAAGTTTCATAAAATTACAAAAAAATTTATATTAAATAAATCTTATAGAATTACAAAAACAAAAATTATACTTATGTATTGAGTACTTAAAAAATTACATGAAAGATCAAACTTTTCTTTGTAGTACCTTCTTTGCACATTTTTAAGACTCCTATGACCCCTTAATATAGACTAGATAGCAAGTAAATACAAGTTTAATTTTTTGATTTACTTATAAATGAGTGTTTAACACAATATTTGTAAGAAAAAAAATAAATGAGGCTGTTAAAATTTTACATAAAACTCACATACAAGTCATCTGAAATAGCAAAATAAAATTTATTCAATTCGGCAAACAGAATAACTTTTTAAAGTGATGCACAATATTAAAATCTAACTTCGTGCTATTTTAGTTTTAAAAAAAAAGGCAAATTCACCCAGAAAGAATTGAGAATGAACAATCCTTTGATACATTAAAATTGTTTCGGAATCTTTCTTAAAATATTTAATTAAAACATTATTATATTGACACAAAATCGTATTCGACTGCGCACTGCCACCGGCTTTTTGGCCATCACAAGATGGCGGTTGCAGTGAGGGCTTCAGCGATGTCAACTCCCCTTTACTCATTCCTCCATGGTTAGGGCTCTTTAGATTCAATCATTCGCCAAACTATTGGAAGTGTTGTTTGCACGAAATTCTCCCGCACTTACCTCAGGTAGGGAATATTGAGAGCGACGTGATATTTGGATGCCGGATCAAATAACAAAGAACCTTCCAAGTCAGGTGGATCAACACCTTGAAACTCTTTCCTGGAAATAGTAAGAATTGGTGATAAACTAGTCCCAGTGATGGCATTTGGCATCATCATGTTTCTGTTCATAATTAAAAAAGTAATAATAGGGTTGACATCTATTGGGATTAATAAAAAAATATTTTCTAATCGAAAAAAGTTTGAAGAATCGAGTGGTGTGCTTTTTGATATTATAAATGGCTATAGATGATCAGAAATTTTTTTCTAAAATGATGATGCCGAATTGTCATTGGGACTGAAGTGGTTAAATATAGAGAAAGAATAAGCTCAGTTACCGTACTCAACGGAGTCCAAAAATAAACAAGTTTTCTTATCAGTCACTAGATTTCAGAGCATTTGGCGGTAGAATTTTCATCAAACTACAATACATTTCCTTTTGGTTTTTTTCCTATATACTAAGACTTATTATTTCAAAGTACACGTTGATAATTACGTTTTATGAAAAAAATAGAACACGAAACTTTACTTATTCATTTTTTTTCAATGGCAGCTTTGTTCTGCAAGCAGGTGATAAGTTGCTAAGTCTTTGTTTAACCCTTATAGTGATCATTTTAAACTATTTTTTTCTTCAGAGTGCAGTTAATCCAACATTTTACCAGTGCTTATTTCAAGCATAAGGTTTAAAGCTAAAAAACTTAATTGAAAACAATATATACCATAACAATACTTATTCATAAATATAGTTAGCAATTTATTTTATTTCAAAAACATGAAATGTTACAGCGATACAAAAAGAGTGACTGTCCCGTCAAAACCAGGATATCTGACCACTTAATTACTACGCACTATTGATTTTTTTATGTTAAGCCTAATTTAACTTCCAAGAACCCGCCATTGTTAAGACACAGTGTCATGTCTTAAAAAAAATAAGGATTCGAGTCTGAAATGACTTAGCGCGTAAATCTGAAAACGGGACGTTTTCTGGCATTTTCAGTCACCAATAGTGTCTTACTTGACGTCAGAGTAGTTTTTAGAGTAGTTTGATGTCCTAAATAATGAAGATGTTTGATGTTCATATTGTGACTGAAATTACGGTTAAGACTCTTTTATTTGTCCTGATTTCAGACAGAACGATTGGCAATGTGGGTTCCACTATGATTTGCGCTTACAAAAAAATAAGATATTTGTGATTGAAAGATTCGTGCACTACAGCGTTCGGTGGCTATTCTTTTTTTTTTAGGTTTTTACAATCGGTCTTAAAAGTTGAAATAAAAAGCATTTTAAGGCATAACTTAAAAGGTGTGGATTGTACCTGAACTCCCACCACTTAGTAATCATGTCCGCTTCTTGAATTCCACCAGAGAACAAGTTGTATCTCCACATTTCGACTGTCAGTGCCCACGGTAAGAGGACCAATTTCGATAAAGCCTGCTTCATCAACGTATTAATCAGGGATTCTAAAATGGGTTAGTATATCAGAATATTGTTTAAGGGGTCTAAGGAGTCTTAAAAATGTGCAAAGAAGGAACTACAAAGCATAGTTTGATCTTTCATGTAATTTTTTAACTACTCAATATACAAGTATAATTTTTTTATATGTAATTCTACAAGATTTATTTAATATGAAACAAATTTTAAAATTTATGAAACTTTAACCAAAACTAAAATAAGTGATATTAAACATAAAGCTATTTGAACACATTGTGATTAGGCTTGCGCGGCAAATTGTGAGGTCAAAATTGAAGACATGACCAAGAAAATGACTTTATATTGTACAAATATGTACAAACTAGAACTTATACCTAAATTCTCAGCTCAATTTTAATTAGAAATAATTTTAAAAATTTTTTTAAATCAAAATTCTAAAATTTTTATAAATTTTTTTAGAAAAAAGTTCTTAAAATAAATTCTAATTAAAATTGAGCTGAGAATTCAGGTATAAGTCTTTGTTTGTACATATTTGTACAATATAAAGTCATTTTCTTGGTCATGTCTTCAATTTTGACCTCACAATTTGCCGCGCAAGCCTAATCACAATGTGTTCAAATAGCTTTATGTTTAATATCATTTATTTTAGTTTTGGCTAAAGTTTCATAAATTTTAAAATTTGTTTCATATTAAATAAATCTTGTAGAATTACATATAAAAAAATTATACTTGTATATTGAGTAGTTAAAAAATTACATGAAAGATCAAACTATGCTTTGTAGTTCCTTCTTTGCACATTTTTAAGACTCCTTAGACCCCTTAAACAATCAGGCAGGCTTAGACAGAGATTTCAGATTGCGTTTTTTTTATGGAAAACTATTAGACACACGCTCTTTCATTTTTGTAAGCCGGTCCACTGGTGTACTAGCCCTTGGATCTGCTGGGCTCGGGTTCGAATCCCGGTAAAGGCATGGATGTTTGTGCTTGTCAATAAATGTTGTTGTTATTTGTCTATGTGTTTGTGGCGTCCTTCTTTGTGTGTATCTTGTGACTGTCTCTTCTGGCGAGCGGGGTAATGGGCTATATAGCCTACTCCCTTCCCTTCTAGAGGGCGCAATCACTGTCATTTGTCATTTATTTTTGTTTACAAAAAATAAATAAAGTTTTGGGGGTAAGTTGAATTATTAGTAGAATAGGAATTATTATTAGAAAAAAAAATAAACTTTTGACCGTCCACATTTTTTCCTCTGCCTACTGTGAACATCACAAAGGTTGGTATTTTAATGATTACTCGTGTATGAATGAAGAGAAATACAAATGTGCACACAAAATTATCACCAGTGATTACTTCTACCGTTTTTCATCTTAGAGAGAAACAAAACTTTTTGTTGATTGATAACATTTCCACCTGCAAAAATGCATTTCTTTGCCCCTATAGACTAAGATTGTAGTTTTGAAATCGTTCCCCTAAACTAAACCTAAAAGTCATCAAGGGAACTCATCTAAAACAAGTTTAGGGGTGTTCGAGTGCTTTACACTTCTAGGCTATTAAAATTAGGTATTGTCATTGGAAATTTTAAAGTTAGTAACATTTATTTTCATATAAATTATTATTTATATAATTATTTTTATATTATATATTTATTAAAAAATTGTATATTGTATAAGGGGCTGTCATAACAGACGCCATACAATTTTGTGGATAATTTTACGACGCCCGTCGCCAATAACCCTCGTGTAGCTCCAGTGCGATGATAATAGAAACTAAACTAAATTTCGTGGATAAACAAAAACATTCAGATTAGATTCACTAGGTTTAATAACGGCCGAAAAAATCACCGATGGTATTTCTTTGCGCAGTGTCCGTATGCAACCTAACTGTCTTGATGTTTAGAAATTGGAGGGCGCAATTCGTCGGGGAAACCCCCGGGGTCCTCATACAACTTGATGAGAGCAATAACACATTGCCACAAGGAGAATTATCGAAAAAAAAAATTCCAAAATTTCGCGTGTTTCTGCTAGGTTGGGAGGATAACACATTTTTTATTAATTAATATTTTTTGTGCTCAAGGCGTGGTTTAGTGAAGCTTCAGGACATGTAGTGTTGTTGACTTCCTGCTGATGAAGCAATAAGCTGGAATACTGTGACTTTTGATTGTATGATGTTGTTTCCAATATAATTTCCCAAAGTATGTTTAATAACCCTTAAATCTAGTTTTTGTTGACTGCAATCAATAGAGAACTTGCATACATTTTTTTCATTCTTTTAAAATATTCTCCGTGCGATTCTAAAAACATCGACATAAATTTTACCTCAATCCGACCATTACTTTATTTTTAATTAATTTTCAACGTTTGCGTTTAGCCCCGACCCTTGAAAACTCTGCCTCTGGCCTTCCCTCTCTTCGAGACATCAGACGACGCAACTGGGAAAGCCAGATATCTCTGTGTCTCTATCTCTCCTATCGGCGGCCGCTGTGTTATACGAATGTCACTCTTCGTAATGTTTTCTTTTATCGCGTCGAACCCATTAGTTAATTCTGGGAAATATAAGTTCTATCGAATGCTGCATAGTACCTTTTTATAATAGTACCACGCAAAACAAGTTAGAAAAGCTGTTTTTTAATGTTCCTTGAGTTAAAAAAAAATGTGTATTGATACATATAGTTAGATTCAAGAACGTTTGAATTTGAAGCAAATAGCTATTCTTTGTGGCGGTGTGCCCTGTGCTGAACTAGATCTGCAACTTGTGCTAGAGCAGCTGACGAAACTTCAACTAATTGTGTCAGGTGGCGCTGCACTACGCTACGCTACGCATTTAAAAGTCACGAAAAACTAGCGGCGGAGCCGCTATGGTCTCCTTATCATCAGGGCGTCAAAAACATGAACGGTGAGACTCAGTGATGAAATTGCATGACGATAGAAAAACGTAGTTTAAGCGAGACGTGACGATCCGACACGACAATAATCACCCCACCAAGGGAACGGATCAGAACGAGTCAAACGAAGGATCGGGACAATAAAAGAAGGTCGGAAGCGTTGTGGAAAGGATCAGTAGCCAGTGCCTGGAAGACGCACCCATGGGTCCTCTGTGAATGTCCCAGACACTCGTCGAACCCATGCTGAGGTCCTAAAAACTTAGCAAAGATCCAGTCGAAAATAAAAAGTTACATGGGAGTGGCCAAAAAGTAGGCGGAGCTAATTTTTGGCTGTGATTTTTTCAATTAGTTTCATCATGTTATTAATCGCGACGTTAAATTGCTGAGAAATTTGAAAATGTTGCTGCTCAAGGCTTTTAGAAAAAGTTTCAATTAAATTTAGGATCATATTTTGGAAGTTATTACTATTATTCGGGTTTTGGCTGGGATTGGGCAATTACGGGATGTGATATTTGAATACGAGATGTGATTTGGTGCCGAGACCTACTTAACCTACGACCTACTTGAGGCCGTGTGTTCGCCGCCGCAGTTAGAACAATTTGGGATGGTTTCTCGAGTTTTGGTGCATTCATTGGTGGGATGATTTCCAGCTCATTTTACACATCTCGGCTGCGCTTTGCAGACCGAAGAGTGATGAAAGAATGACAGTTGAAGCATTGAATCGGATGTTAAGGCCGGAGATACTCTTCAACCGAGACTTTCATATGCATAAATAACTCTAGTTTATAGAGATCGGCAGCTTGCTTTTTATCGGTGAGCGTTATTTGTGGAAAATCGGGTAGGGATATTTAGTTCGGAAGTTTTTGAGTTGTGGCACTTTGTCGATTTTATAGCCGAGAGCTCTGAGCTCATCGGCTATGTCATCGGTTGAAGTAGGACGTGGGAGGCCTTTCAGACAAACTTTAATTGGTCGGAGTTTCGTTCGGTTGATGAAGTGGAAATTAGCTTTTTGATCCGTTAAATGCTCGTCGATTACGATGGACTGAAGGTCCGATTTAGGCAGGATCCTAAGGAATTCGCCTTGAGTTTTACATTCGATGTAGTTATTTTCGATTCATTTTTTAATTTCAGCGAGATGTTTAATGAAACTTCCGTCCGCTTTCAGCATAACTGGGCGAATCGGCGTAGGAAGGATACGTTCTGGCGTATCAGTAGCCGTGGCGCTGTTGTCCGGTGTCTCATTTGCAATCGACTGAAGGAGTTCCCGGTTGGTAAGGCGGTATTTAATTCCGGCGATTTGGGACGGGCCGAAAGCCTTTTCGGAACTTTTTGAAAGTCGTTATCTTTGGGTTTTTTAGTAGTAGAAGCGTCAGGATTAAAAGGCCTCGGAGTGTTGCCAAAGTGGGGTTTTGAAGGAATTTTATCCTTCAGTTTCGAGAGTTTGGTTTCGGCATGTTTCAATAGCCTTTGATGATCAGGATAAATAGGTGTCGGAGATTCTCTTCTAATCCCCGCTTCCTTAAGAAAAAGATTATCTTGGAAGGTAATCCCGGCTGGAGTGAACCTCAAGATGAAGTCCATTTCCTTTATCGTCATTGAGCCAGGATTGTCATTAAGGCGGGCAACGAAGCTGCTTGGCAGTCTTCTGGAAGGGTCAAAATCAGGAAGATTAATGTGGTCCGGATCGGGGCCGTCCGTGAGATCCATTAAGTTCGAATCGTTCAGAGTTTGATCTTTAAACGTCGCGAGCATCGGAGTCAGAATCGTGATTCATGAGTTACCATGCCAGTCAGAGGAGGCGCTCGACGAAAGTTCGCCTTTCATAACACTAAAATCAGCGAGCCGCTGTTTTTCATTCAGTACCAGTGCCATCGTAAAGGCCAAAGATGCTTCTCTAGAATCAGTGAGAGCTGAAGTTCTTTTCGACCGTGTCGTTCACCGTCTCCAAGTTCAGGAATGATGAAGTGTGAGTGAATGAGAATCACGAATGAATGCGTGGCGCTGCACTTCCGGCCACAGGCTATATGAGCTACGCCGCCGACCAAAACATTCTATTCTCTACTACATCTTAATTTCCACATGGCACCTGTCACGACCTCTCCCATGGTCGACATGCCACGTATTTTGACTTCAGTTTTTTCGAATTGTTAAGTTTGTACAATGGTTAGGAATTTTTATTTTTATTAAATTTATTGATGGTTGTTGGAATAAAGGTTGATTTTAAATGAAGTTTGGAACTTTCTTCAAACATCCCATTTCTAACACCACAAACTGGTGACTCCGTCCAACTCCCACATCTTATTAATAACAGGCTTATGTTATAAATAAATTTCTGTGCAATTATGTTATCTAACAATGTATTTGTACTTATAATTTAACTATGTAATTTAAATGCAGATTAAAATTAAATTTAATTGATTGAAATACCAGTATTTAAGATTGGGAAATATATTCTTCATTATTACAGGGATTCGATAAAATAATGTACACACATTGCATTTTTTAAATTAAAAAACATATTTCACAAGTAACTAATATATAAGTAAAATGCTTTTAACGACTTGTAACACGTGTTACGACAAACATGTTCGAGAAAATATATTGTATCTTTAATCTTATGTAATTATGTGGTGCGCAGAATTTCAAGTTTTGTACATTATTCCTGTAACAAGTTCATCCAATCCCTGTAACTATGAAAAATATTTCCCATTCTTAAATGCAGTTATTTCCATCAATTAAATTTAGTTTTAATTTGAATTTCATTGAAGCATTTTAGTTAATAACATAAGCATGTAACATGTTATTTTCAGTCCTTACAAACCCTTTCCATGCCTTATTCTACTCGAATCGTATTCCCGAAGGTACCTGTTTTGCGGGCGCATCTCGGGCTGTGCGCCGCCATGGCGAGGGTCTCCCCGACCGCCTCGTGGAAGGCGGAGTTGGGCGGGCGGCGCAGGCGGGCGGGCAGGCGGCTGTACGACGCCGAGTAGTGCACGTGGCCCAGCTCGTGCACGGCCTCCGCGAAGCTCGGGCCCTCCCCCACGCACATGCGCACTCTGAAAAGAGAACCGTTTTGGTAGCCTCAATTCATTTCAGAAAGACTCCTCCTTCAAAAAATGACGCCCCTCGCATAATTGCAAATGTTAAGGTATATGGAGAATTAGTGCATCTTCCATAAAATAAGAAAGTTCTCACCAATGATTACCTTCCTTGGCATGATGTATCTGGAGCTTGGAATTGCTGTTAAATAGAAATCATTATTTAATATTGAAGACAAAGTTCAAAGAGACGCGGTCATGCTGGAGTTTTTCTAAATTCTATTTATTTCTGTCCTGTTGCCAGAACGCAAAAACAAGTTATACAATATTTACATCTTATATCTACATACTGGTTTTGAGCTTGATTACAAGAATATATGCTGGCGTTGATGACGTGGAACGCCACAGTACTCCCCCCCCTAGTACCAAAGGTACGAGGTTAGAGGTACCGTGGGTTGAAGCGAACACGGCGTCCCGAGCGTGTTGTTTGGAGTGGTACACAAGTCTGTGGTGGACCAGGTGCTTCTGGAGTGTTCAGTGGGACGACTGGAACTGGTTTGGGGACAGCTGGGTTGGTTGTCGAAGAATTTGTAGGTGGTGGGGAAATATTGATGTCTTCGTCAATGATGAAGGCTGGCTTCAATCGGTCAATACTGATGACCTTTTCGGTGGCATGGACATCTAGCGTGAAGGTCTTGTCGGTGCGTTTCAGTACTTTGTAGGGTCCATCGTAAGGATTTTGGAGGGCTTTCCTAACGCAGTCTCGACGCACAAAGACATGAGAGGAGGTTGCCAGCGCTGGGTGCACAAAAGGAGTTTGCCTAACGTGTGCGGAAGCTGGCTGTGGAGACAGCTCCTTCATGCACTCCCGAAGTTGTTGCAGGAACTCTGAAGTTGCGACAGGTGTTGTTGGAGATGGTAAGATGAACTCTGAAGGCAGTCGAATGGTCGTACCATACACCAACTCAGAAGAAGTGCAGCCGAGGTCTTCTTTGATGGCCGATCGCAATCCCAGGAGGACGAGAGGCAGCGCTTGGGTCCATCGGAGAGTATGGTGGCACCTCAGGGCTTGTTTAAGGGACCGGTGGAACCGTTCCACCATGCCGTTGCTTGCAGGGTGGTATGGTGAGGTACGGATAAGTTTGACCCCAAGAAGTGACGACAAGGATGCGAAAAGGGAAGACTGGAACTGTCGTCCTTGGTCAGTGGTGATGACGCAGGGCACGCCAAATCTTGAGATCCAGTGAGTGACGAAGGCTCTTGCGACTGTGTCAGCAGTTATATCTTGAAGTGGAACTGCTTCTGGCCACCTACTGAATCGATCCACACATGTGAGTAGATAGCTGTAGCCTTCTGAGGGTGGAAGCGGTCCGACCAGGTCAATGTTGACATGCTGGAACCGCTCGGCTGGAATTGGTATCCGGAGAATTGGGCTGTTAGTGTGTCTAGAGACTTTTGATCTCTGGCAGTCCATACAGGAGCGCGACCAGGCAACTAGGTCCTTAGCTGCTGAAGGCCATATGTAACGATCGAGGACCAGTTTTTTGGTAGCACGGATTCCCGGATGAGATAAGTTGTGGAGGTTGTCGAAAACTTTTCTTCTGAAGTCCATGGGGACATAAGGTCGTACTTTTGAATCATCAACATCACACCAAAGATTTAATGTGGGCGAGAGTGTCACAGATTTGAGTTTCAGGGAATGGTTGGTGTCAGTCTTTAGGCGTTGGAGTTCTGTGTCAATGTCCTGAGCCCTTGCAATATCCTCTAAGTCTAATGGAGCTGAGCAAACTTCTTGTATGCGAGATAGTGTGTCAGCCACAACATTATGTGAGCCTGATATGTGTCTTATATCAGTGCTAAACTGAGCAATGTAGGATAGGTGCCTGATTTGTCTTGGAGAGGCAGAGTCAGTAGTTTTTGAAATTGCATATGTTAGGGGACGATGATCAGTAAAAATAATGAAATTTTGGCCTTCCAAACTATGCCTAAAATGCTTAATGGAGCAGTAAATTGCCAAAAGTTCCCTGTCGAATGTGCTGTATTTTTGTTCGGCAGAAGTTAGTTTTCGGGAGAAAAAGCCAAGGGGTTTGGGATTATTATCATCACTTTCACAGTCTGAATGTAAAACCCCTCCAATGGCAATGTCAGAAGCATCAACCATTAGAGACAATTTTTGACCAGGTGAGTGATAACTAAGAGTAGCCGCATTAATTAAATCATTTTTACATTTCTCGAATGCTGAAATTGATTCCTTCGTCCACTGAATTATACGCTTGTCATTTTTTTTTAGAATCTTTAAGAAATTCATTAAGGGGGGCCTGTGTTTTTGCAGCATTTTGGAGAAAGCGCCTGTAAAAGTTTAGAATTGCTAAGAAACGTCTTAGCTCAGCAACTGTTTTTGGTTGCGGAAAAGAAGTGAGAACTTCTGTCTTAGGAGGCAGTGGTTTTACACCAGAGGGGGTAATGAGACAACCAAGGAAGGAAACAGTATCTTTACCAAGATTGCATTTGGCTGGGTTAAGTTTTAAACCGTGCTGCTTAAGACGATCGAAGATCTGATGTAAATGAGACATGTGTTCTTCGCTGGAAGATGCTATAAGCAGATCATCAAAATAAGGTACGCAAAAATCAAGGCCTGAAAGTACCTGGTGTATATATCGTTGAAAGGTCTGGCCCGCATTTCTTAGTCCAAAGGGCATGGCAACAAATTCGAATAAACCAAATGGTGTTGTGACAGCCGTCTTTGGTATGTCGTCAGGGTGGACGGGTATTTGGTGATATGCGCGTGCGAGATCAAGAGTAGAAAAGATTGTCTTTCCATGAAATGCTTGAGTACAATCCTGGATGTTAGGAACAGGGTATCTATCGGGGGTTGTGACAGAATTTAACCGCCTGTAATCTCCACAAGGGCGCCATTCATTGTTAGCTTTTCGAACCATGTGGAGTGGGCTAGCCCAGGGGCTTTTGGACTCACGAATAATGCCTTGAGCCATTAAAAATTTAAACTCTTTTTCGGCCACTTTAAGGAGGTCAACAGATAAACGACGAGGTCGTGAATAAACAGGTGGGCCAACAGTTTCGATATGATGATATGCCAGGGAAGTTTGAATTGAATTTTTACCATGAGAAGGATTTGTAATTTCAGGGTACTGGGCTAACACCTTATCAAATTTAGAATCGCCTAACAAAATAGCTAGGTTGGGTTGCTCCAGGTTTGGTACTGGTAACATACCAAGTGAATGTAGCTTTGTTATTGGGTCAATAAGTCTGTTGTTTTTAACATCCACAAGTAAATTGTGATATTTTAAAAAATCAACACCGATTATTGGCTGATTGACATCAGCTACAATAAAAGGCCAGGAAAATGAACGTCTCAAATTTAAATCTAAGTTTAGGCGTTTTGTGCCATAAGTTGAAATTTTGGTGCCATTTGCAGCAAACAAGTTTAACGAATCCTGAATTTTGGCATTAGGCATGAGGGATTTAGGGATAACAGATACATCTGCACCTGTGTCAATTAGAAATTTAAGATTTGAGGTAGGGTCGGCCAATAACAATCGATTTATTTGGCGGTCAAAATGGCCACTGGGCGATCGCCTTATGTGTTTTCCGGGGCCGCAGTATACGAACAAGGTTGGTTGCAATTTCTTGCTTTGTCGCCAAAATTAATATGATAGAAGCACATGGTTGATGTAGCTTCCCTGTACTGCCTGTACCTTCTACCGCGACTTTGGGACCTTTCTCTACGAAAGTGTTGTTGTCGGGATCTAGGTCGCATTTGTCGTTCATTTACAAAAGAAGTTAACTCTTCAACTTTAAGGGTTAATTCTGCAATTTGTGACTGTAAATTGGGATGGTCTTTGGAGTGGTGTGGGGCAGGTAAGTTAGCAGCATTTACGTAAGTTGGGGTAGCTAGGTCTGAAATCTTGTCTGCAACTGGGGCTAATTTTGTTAAATCATCATTTAGAGCTGCAAGAATAGTTTGTGTGTTTGTAGGTAATCGAGATAACCATAAAGATTTTAACAAAGGTTCGCCTACCTGATCTCCAGCTAACGATCGCATGCGGGTAAGAAGTTGGGAAGGACGCTGGTCGCCTAACTCGATCCCTTGTAAGAGACGTCGAATCTTAGATTCTTGGCTTTCAGAATGCAGAGTGATTAGTCTAGTTTTGAGAGTGTTGTATAAATCAGTGGCAGGAGGGTTCACAATAACATCACAGACCGAATTTAGAATATCAGACTCTACCGCTGAAAGGACATGATTAAATTTCGTTCTATCCGCAGTGATACCATTTATGTCAAACTGCGCTTCTAATTGGTGAAACCACAGTGTCGGATTGACCTTCCAGAAAGGTGGTGGTCTGATAGCGACGCGCGAAATAGTAGGCGAAGCTGCCGGTAGGTTGTCATTGTTGATATCATCGGTATGAGATTCATCGGGTTTAATCTCGGGCAGCATGATTAAGTTGAATAATAATATGAAAAATATAAATAAAAGAATATACAGCAACTAACCAAGACAAATCAAGGCGGAAATTTGCAGGATAAAGGCCGGATGATGTCGGATTTCTTCTTAGGTTGCGTAGCTCGTTTCAACTGAAGTCACCATTTTTATGGAGAATTAGTGCATCTTCCATAAAATAAGAAAGTTCTCACCAATGATTACCTTCCTTGGCATGATGTATCTGGAGCTTGGAATTGCTGTTAAATAGAAATCATTATTTAATATTGAAGACAAAGTTCAAAGAGACGCGGTCATGCTGGAGTTTTTCTAAATTCTATTTATTTCTGTCCTGTTGCCAGAACGCAAAAACAAGTTATACAATATTTACATCTTTTATCTACATACTGGTTTTGAGCTTGATTACAAGAATATATGCTGGCGTTGATGACGTGGAACGCCACAGGTATCATCTCATAACCAAGGTATTTTTTATTGAAGCATGTAATCGATACACAAAAAAAAACACAGAAGCAAACAAAAAAAAAAAAACGATCATCCTACCTGCCGAAGGTCAACTATAACTTTTGACCTTGTGTTTCAAGAGCCATTTTTAAAAAAAAAAACTGGGCCAAATTGAATAGGGGCGTGATAGTTCATGCCTTCGATTTTCTTGAAACTTCCAGGAAATGTTAGTAGTACTATGATAAGAAAAAGTGAATTTTAGTTTTTCTTAAATCCGACTTGTTTGGCCTTGAGAGTAGGTCAAAGTTCGAGGTCATAGACCAATGGTTTACAGTATATCATAATTCTACTTCTAAAGCCATGAGTGATCCGTGATTTTTTTTTTTGTGGATACTACTTGATACTAGGTGTATGTCAGCATAATTAGTTTGGTGGGTCACTCATGGGTTTGAAGGTCAAGGTTCTTTGAAAAAGGTCATTTCCGTCGATTTTTGTCATTTTTCAGGCCTAATTATCTGCTTAATCCAGAAGTGACCCACAAAAAAAAATTATGGGATTAGTTGCACACACTAGGGTAGTAATTAGAAAAATATAAAACACAATGGGTGATACTCTACTTTGGTAGTTACAGGGTCTCAAAGATGAACATTTCCAAAAAAAAGGTCATATTCAAAGGTAAATTACTCGAGAAGGCAAGAGTCAATAACTTGGAGACACAGCTGTAAATACACTTCAAATATTGTAGTTTTAGACCCAGGTGAAAAACCTATGGCAACTCATTTACTTTTTTTTGTTACAGTCCATTTTATGCAGTCCATTTTGAACATTTCCAAAAAATATTCAAATTCAAAAGCCAATAACTCCAGAGGTAAAGGGTCAATAACTTGGAGACACAGTTGTAAATACACTTCAAATATTATAGTTTTAGATAAAGTTGAAAAACATATGGCAACTCATTTACTTTTTTTATTACAGTCAATTTCAAACAGTCTATTTTGATCTTTTATAAACATTGTGAAGATTTTTGTATCATGCTGACATCTGTGGTCTAAAATGTGAACTACGAACTTAAGTATAGTTTGAAAGCACACAGTTATGAAATGGAGATATAAAATGACTATAACAAAACAAAGTAAGATAGGTGTCATGGATTTGTAACACCCAGGTCTAAAACTACAGTATTTGAAGTGTATTTACAACTGTGTCTCCAAGTTATTGACCCTTTCCTTCTAGAGTAATGGGCTTCTAAATTTGAATATTTTTTGGAAATGTTAAAAATGGACTGTAACAAAAAAAAGTAAAGGAATTGCCATATGTTTTTCACCTGGGGTCTTAAACTACAATATTTGAAGTGTATTTACAACTCTGTCTACAAGTTATTGACTCTTGCCTTCTCGAGTAATTGACCTTTGAATATGACCTTTTTTCGGAAATGGTCATCTTTGAGACCCTGTAACTACTAAAATAAAGGGTCACCCATGGGGTTTTATATTTTTCTAAGTACTACCCTAGTGTGTGCAACTAATCCCATAATTATTTTTGTGGGTCACTTATGGCTTAAGCAGATAATTAGGCAGAAAAATGACAAAAATAGACGAAAATGAACTTTTTCAAATTACCCTGACTTTCAAACCCATGGATGACCCACCAAACTAATTATGCTGACATATACCTAGTATCAAGTAGTATATATATTTCAAAAAAAAATATTCATGGATCACTCATGGCTTTAGAAGTAGAAAAATGATATACTGTGCAACCATTGGTCCATGACCTCAAACTTTGACCTCCTCTCCACTTCAAACAAGTCGGATTTAAGGAAAAGTAGTACTACTTCTTCTTCGCTGACACTACAGCCTGTTACAGGCCAAGGCCGTCTCTCCAAGTCTCCTCCATCTGACTCTGTCCCTCACAATGGCCCTCCATCGGTTAACTCCCAACACTTTGAGGTCTCTTTCAACCACATCCAGCCATCTAGTTGGGGGTCTTCCTCTGCGCCGCTTTCCTTTAATCTTCGAGAAAGTCACTTTTTTAGTGGGGAAGCTGTCTTCGTATCGATAAACAGTGGTGGAAATTGATTTATGAACTGGCAGTTTTTTAATAGTATTTCTTTATTAGATGCGTTTTTATCGATTTAAATTTCATGCACTATACAGGCTGTATTATAAATTATACCCTTAAATAAAATTTTATATAATTTCGTAAACAATTTCTTTTGTTAATATTTTAGTTTTAGAATAGGGAAATTGATTTATGAACTTTTACATTCAATCTCAATTAATAATTACTAAAACTATTTTTTTTTCCGTTACTGCTTCCTTGATTTTGTTTTTCATAGACAACACGAAACTTTGGGTCAAGTTTTGGTCAAGCAATTTCCAGTTTTTAATGATTAAGTCCTTCTATTCCATAACTGATGCACACTCCATTGACACCATACTCCATTTGAGTAAATTATTCATACCGATTGATCTCAGACGTTATCCTTGGGGTTTAAGTCATGGCTATTGGCAGTATGATCTAACTGAACAAAACTTTGTACCAGGCTTCCATTTCGTTTGAAATGTGGATACTTGCATTATCATGCATTAAAATATAATCAAAAGCATAGTTATGACATGGAAAAAGGAATCAAAGAATTTTCTAGAACAAATCTGCAATAAAGTGATGTTTGTCAACCCTTCAGAAACAAAACCTTGTTTCTTCAATCATAAGATATCGTTGCCCAGACCATCAAACTTCCACCACTAACATTTCTGCTGAAGACATA
The DNA here is from genome assembly GCA_023701765.1 of Hylyphantes graminicola. Lineage (NCBI taxonomy): Eukaryota > Metazoa > Arthropoda > Arachnida > Araneae > Linyphiidae > Hylyphantes > Hylyphantes graminicola. The sequence continues at coordinate 47,226,979 of CM043123.1, forward strand.
TCCTGGATATTTTCGAAGATCCTTTCAATAAAAGTTTAAACCATCACGTCCATAAAAATTGATTTTTTTTTCATCAGCAAACGTCATTTTTTTCCCATTTCTCTCAATCCACCCCCACCCAATCCATTTTTATGCAGTTATGACCATATTTTAATAGCCTGTTCTTATGGTGAAGAGTCAGCTTTGGACCAGCCTTCATTTTGGAACATTTCAAGTTCGACGACGATATCAATATTTGTCCTACTCTTCTGGGAGTTACATGAAGTGATAGTTCATAAGAAATTCGTCCTGTAATGCAAAAATTCTGCCACAAATGGTAACTTTTTGGGATGCAAGTCCAATAATCCTGCTTTTTTCCCTCGTCCAACGACTGTTACACCTTTTTTATTGATGGATTTTACCGTAGTCAGAATGATTCTTCAATTATTTATGAATTATATTTATTGATCGTTTAAGTAATATGCTAATTTCTCTTATAGATTAGTTACAATATTATATAAGGGGCATTTTTTACCTTTTTGGCTTCAGGCAGTCCCGCAAGCTTTCCTATTTAGTAAAATGGGAATAAAACAGATAAATTTCAACAAAGTTGGCCTTAAGCTTATTTATAAGCAATGATAGTAAGCTCCCCTGAAGTTCAAATGAAGAACTAGTTAAAATATTTGGTACCTTGGTTCAAAATAAATTTGAGTTCATAAATCAATTTCCACCATTTGACATGCTGAAAAACTAAAAATAGATATATTTTTATTTAATATCATTTTTTGAAAAAAATTATGTGCGAAAATCCTTTATTATACTCTGAATATACAACACACAAAATTCGAATTGTGAGCACTTAATACAAATCGATATCTGGTGAAAAGAATGATAGTTAATAAATCAATTTCCACCACTGTACATGTCCCAACCACCTAATGCGGGACTACTAACATACTACTAACATATCCTAAAAATTCCACCCACGCCTGAAAGTATTGCATTCCTATTGGGTTTTCTTTTTGCCCTCTTGAAAAGTGGGTGAAACACATTGAGTGTAAACTAATTCTCAAGCTTGGTGATGCACCTGCTTGGTCTAGAGAAAAACGATGGGTTTTTTGGATGTAGGAAGTATGTACTATATGGGGGCATTTCCAAGCGTGACTACATGAAAGGAAGTCGATTCTTGGTAATATTTATAAACTCCGAATTTCTTCTTCATAGTGCAGTAAATCAACATTCTACCAGTGCTTATTTTAAGTTTATTCAACTTAAAATAAGCACTGGTAAAATGTTGATTTACTGCTAAAAAAGGTTTAAAGGGCTAAATAATTTAGTAGCAAAAAAGTGTTTAAATATCATAGGAAATAATTAATTAACATTTTTGTGCGTGACTTACACTGTATTTAATTTGTGACTTACACTACATCATGTGAATCACAGAATGTGTGTCACAGATATGGAAATTTAAGCAATAATAACAAAACATATGTAAATAATTTTGACATGGTAAGTTAAAAATTGAATACATGGAAAAATCATAGTTAGTAAAAGTTACATAACGTCCCTAATGATTGTTTCTGGTAATTTCTTACTTCTTTCTTCAATAGCATTTTCTGAAAAACCGTCCTTCTCAGGCCACGCAAAAAGACTTCCCGACCATTGCAGATGTTTAAATTTTATTGAATAATCATCTTTTTTTAACTTTTTTTTACTTCCACAGCTCTACAGCTGTGGAACTAAAAAAAAGTACCACTAGTGATTATTTCGGCCGTTAGTCAACCTATAGAATCGGACCTTTTTGACATTGTGAACAATTAACATTCTGAATTAATTGCATGACATAAAATTCGCACAAGGGGCCGTCTTCGTATTAAAAATGTTACTAACTTTAAAATTTCCAATAGCAACACCCCTTTTAGTCCGTATTTCAAATCTATGACATATTTTAATACGAAATGCCAAATTTTGTTAGTTTTTAAGCATTATTAAGGGAGTTAGAGACGTGCGAAGTTTAGGTGCCGTAATGTTAAAGGAGTTGCACATAAAAAAAAACTATTCCAATCTATAAATAATTAAGATAATGAAACGAATTTTTTACTCAAAAGAAATTATAATTACCCAAACAAAATGCATTTAAAATTGGGGTATTTAAAATAATTTTTATATTTTTAAATAATTATTATATTAATTTTTTTCAAAAATATGAATAAAAACCCCTTAAATTTTTTACAGAAGTAAATTTAGGACAGGAAGTTTAAGCGAAAGCTCAATTAAAAAAATTAATCATAATTTTCTGATTAAATCACTAAATACTTTTTAATTGCCCTTTAGGGGACTGTGTTTGTAACATTTTTAATATAAAGACGGACCCTTAACTGAGAAAGTTAATTGTTCAGAATCTCAAAAAGGTCCCATTCTATAGGGTGACTAACGGCTGAAATAATCGCTAGTGGTACTTTTTTCATTTCCACAGCTGTACCTACAAAAAAAATTATTAAAAAAAATGGAAGTAGGGTAGACTGACCAGTGAATGGACAGTTGGTTAAATACATTTAAAAAGTAAGGATTAAAAATCGTTCCACTGGATGGATTGGCAACACTGACTTCCTCTCATCTAGTAGGAAGCTATCTGACATCTGATTGGTTGTCCTGGTCATTAATTAAAGTCCAACATGTTTATTGACTGGATATTTTTGTGTTCATTCACTGGTAAAAGTACTGTTCATTCACTTGGCTTTTGCACCACTTTTTATTTGGACCCCCAAAAGACCCAAAGCAATGCAATATAAAGTTACCTCTTTTTTTGTGTGGAATTTACATACAATGACAAATGTGTTCACATTGTCATAAACCTACAAGCAATACTTTCTTAAAATGTATGAATGTTCTTAAAACAAATTGTGCTTTAGAGTTCATTCACTGGTTAGTCTACCCTACAATTTGAACCGCTTTCTTAGTAAACAAATAATGAACAATCAAAGAACTACGTTGTGCTAGATTTTATGACGTCATTCCAAAACGTTTTATATGGGAAAATAAATATTCCTTATAATTTAAAAGTTATTTAAATAGTTTGTCGTATTATTGTTGATGTAACAACAGCAATTTAAATGACAAAAAATTGTTTGTCAATGCTATTTAACTGTATAATTCATCAACTGACAGGAGGACAGATGTCTGTCCGGACGTATAGACAGACGGACAAAAAAAAACCGTTGCTGCCATAAACATATCTATAATAATAAGAGAAAGAGTCTGTATGTCTGTGGATCGCAAAAGACCTACTTACACTGCTCTAAAAAATTCGAAATTTTGAATATAGATTCCTTTTAATACCTACGTGTGCACCTGAGGCTTAGTTTTTTCATATTTGATTGTGATTTTTAATTAATATAATTAGTTTTAAAAAAACGTCAACCACGTGGGCCCACATCATAACAGGGCTTGAAAATACATGGACCGGGCCGAAACGGGACGCCATCCTCTATTAGTTTGATTGATTGAGTTTGGTTGAGAGATGCGCTCGCCCTAAGGCTGCTTCATCCTCTATTAGTGTTTGCTTTTTTAAGTGCGCATGCTCCAACACGAATTTAATTTTGTTTTGATTTTGAGTGTATTTTCACAAGCAAGCCTGCCTCTAAAAGGAAGCAATGCGAAGTTAACGGGTTCCCAGTAAGGCGGGGCCATATTGTAACATAAAAATAACTAGGGGGCTACGCCCCCTGCTCGCTATCGCTCGCCAACCCCCGGGAATTGTGGTGCAATTCCCCATGGCCGCTTCGCGACCGGCTCGCTGCGCTCGCTTGCTGGTGAATATAAATAAGATTACGTGCTAGCAATTAAAAAAAAAACATTATCGAGCACTTAAATGCACATGAAGTAAAAAAGTTGCTAAACATAGATTTTAATAGACATTAATTGTTTTGTTGCAAAGATGTTGCAATTTCTGAAAAACGGAGGGGTGGGGGAATCACATTTTGAATGGTACACATTCAACATTTGAAAAAAAGTGACCACGTGGCATTTTTATTTAACATTTGAATAAAAACATAGAGATATTCTTATATTATTCACAATACAAAAAACATTCGAGTCAGATTGGCTCATTATGGTTGTAAGAGCCTTAAAAGGCTGGACTTCCTGTTGGTCCTCGGAACGTAATTAATTTCAACCACCTGAAGGAGGCATTCCTTTATCCGCCACCTGCTGACGCGCTTTCTAGGGGTTATAGGCTCCTCCGAGAGAAACACATTTCAAAGCAGTTGAACTGATTTCAAATGTTTGTATATTTATTTCAGCATGTACTATGCAAACACTAAAGTGAATGACATCGATTAATTTTTTTTAGATAGAGCAACACAAAACTGTTTTAGAAGTGAACTGAATAAGAATATTTCCTGTTTCTGGGATAACATAAAAAATAGGAGAATGTTGCATAAATATAGTACAAATATATAAAGAGTAATGAACTGATAATTATTTTTTTAAAAACTTCCTTGTGTACACAGTTGAAAATTTTTGAGCTGGTTGCTTGCTGCGACAGTAACTGAACCAAATGACCTCACTCTTCATAAAGCAACGTATAACTGTCCATATATACATTATAAGAGGCTTCAAAAACTTCATTGAGTTATCCACAATCATGTTCTCGAACAGAAGAATCCAACGCAAATGCGTTTTGATGATTGTTGATGATCGGATTCATTACGGTTAGACACGTAAAGATGCTTGAACTGCAGTTTCGTTTTATCTAATCTTCGCCAAGCATTTTGTGTACACATTGAACTGCCCTGATATTTAAATTCCTTATAATTAAGCTAGTGAATTAATTTTTGATACCAAGTGTCAAGATGTCTATTTTTCGTGTTTTGAATCTCAAACAAATCAAATGAAAATGCAGTGTTGCCAAACGTGATTGAATATGTACAATCTGCAATATTTTTGTTAAAATGTCTTCAGAAAACTATTTTTATTTCGAAATGTAAAGCCGATAAGTTCATAAAATATAAAAATGGGTTTCTGGTACCGTTAGTTCGTTAATATTTGATGTTGTATTCCACTTTCTTAGTTTAGCCACCCACTTTCTAAATGATATGGAAGCAGAGGGCGAGCCTCAACCCAACTCAATCAACCAATCAATCGATGATTTTGAAATCGTAATTCTACTTTTCTAGCTATATTTCTCATGGAAATATTTTAAGAAATCAGTTTTTTTAAATAAAAACAGATGTTATATGCAAAAATATAAGTGAGTAACCCATTAAATTCGTATTTTGAATGCTGATAATTTTGGTTAACTTGGCTGCCGTGCTGACAGTGCCGTTGCCAATCCGACCATAGAAATTTCCCATTAAATTTGAACACGTAAGAAGAATACATATATAGATTCTTAAGATCCGATAGAATCGGATTTTGGACGGACATCTTTACCATATATCAATGCCTACTTTTCTATTTTTTAAAGTGTTTTGAGTTTTAAAAAATGAAAAGTAGACAAAAAATAACCTTAGGCATCCTCATTGACCATACATCCCTTGAAAGACCCCTTCCCTCAAATTCTTTAACACTATCTTCTTTTTCCTACTTCAACAAACCTACAAAATACTGCTTGAGTTCCACTGAGTATATTTCCCAGTATATATAAACTTCTATGATTTTATTTTCATTTTGATGAAGGGTTTTAAAACTTAAAAATATGACTGTGACTAGGAATTACACCGAGGGACGCTATAACTTAAATATTAATGGGAAATAGTATAAGAGTAATCCCGATGCAAGTTCGATCTACCCTTCGATTGATAGTCTGTTTCTAAACCTTAAAGAAATATGCGCCCAAAAGCAATGAATCGCCAAACATAGTAACTCCTGTTCAAAACCAAAACTTTCCTTACCTTTTTTCGAAGTGGACTGGTCCACAATCAAAATATTTTGGTTGCCAAGTTGTCGTGGTCGGACTATAACAAAAACTTAGATTTACGGGTTTTTGAAGGGTGCTCAACATTTCAGTTATTCAAATTGGGTTATTCTATTGGAAATTTAAAAGTTGTTAACATTTTTTATATGAAGACGGTCCCTTATGCAAATTTTGTGTTATGCAATTTACTCAGAATGTTATTTATTAACAAAGTCCAAAAGGTTCGATTCTATAGGATGAATAACGGCCGAAAAAATCACTACACTCTTAAAAAAAATCTGTAAGGTTACTAAGAATTCTCTAGGAAACTCAGCTTCCATAAGGTTTTTTAGTAATGTTACATAAGAAAGATGTGTATATATTACTAATTAAAGCTCAGTATCCAATACAATCATTTAAATTGCAAGCATACTATAAAAACTTCAGTAAACGTTACAAGATATATTCTAGTAATCAATGTATCGGGTCAAACCGATGCGAATAATGCGGTCAAAACCGATATCGAATCAGACTTTTATCAATAGAATGTCTTTAAACCGATTGCCGATGTAGTCTCTTGCACTTTCAATTTACGAACGCGATCACTGGTTAGCTTTTGCTAAATCCGATGACCGATCGAACAAATTTCGAGAAACAAAACAATGCAACAAGGGAAACTATGCATCTCTCGAAAAGATAGCCTGATGGCGCTGTAAGCGTTACATCGATTTACTTAGTATTGCTTAGTATTACTACAGCAGTTTCTTTAGTATACTTAGTATACTATCAGAGATTGGTTACAGGTGATTTTCTAGTAAATGGCGTGATACCTGTTCAGTTACTAAGTAATCGTTAGTAAATTCACGCCAAATTTTTTACAGTGTGGTGTGTACTTTTTTTTCCACAGCTGTACAAACGGTCTAATGGTATTCTTGAAGAGTGTCAATTTTAATTTTTTTTTTTTGGGGGGGGGGGCGTCATGCTAATCTTTACACGTAGTAACACAGACATCTCGACTAATTACTATACTTAGAAAAATGATGTATCATCATCTATGCGCTTTACATTCTTTATTACATTCAAGAAACACCATTTTTTCTCCGGTAATGTTCAATTTTTGTAAAGCTTCTGTGGGTTGAACTTGACAAAACATTTGAATCCGAATGTAATGTAATCGTTTCCGGATGCCAATTTCTTGCCTCCTTTCGGAGCTTAAACCCAGCCCAATTACGCCTCGCAATTTAGAACCCTGGTCAAGTGACGAGTTGAAGCCGAATATCTGAATGTGTTTTGCTTTCCTTACTTGGTTGCAATTTGTTCGGGTTTCATCTACTCGAAATATTGTTGATCCCTACTAACCTGTAGTCTTGATTGAGTCCGAAGTCGTAGGCCATAGCATGGCAGTCGACGAGACGATCCTTGGGTTTGACAAACATCGAGTTCGACCAAAATGGGGGCCGCATCGCGTCGAACCCCATGCTGGTGTAAAAGTGCTCGGCCGTGTGCAGGAGGTGGCTGTGATTGCCGAACGTCCAAGGAGGGGAAGGCGGGAAGGGCAGCAGGACATCGCTCAAGGGGAGCCAGTTCTCGGCCCACAGGCTGCCTGCGGAAATAGAATTCATTGCGTCTTCAGATGAAACATGTTACCAACTTCGACATTTTCAATAGCCCTTTTTGGGGGCATATTTTTAATTTATGACACATTCGAACACGAAATACCAAGTTTTGTTAGTTTTTAAGCATTATTAGTTAAGTTATAGACGTTCAAAGTTTAGGGATTGTAATGTTAAATGAGGGTGCACATAAATAACTATCCCAATCTGCAAATAATTTAAAATATGGAACGAATTTTTTTACTGAGTATTAACTATAATAACCCAAACAAATGTATACACTATTGAAGTATTAATAACATTTTTTACATTTAAAAATAATTAATTTTTTAAAAAATTATAAATAGAGACCCCTTAATATTTTTACAGAAATGAAATCAAGACAAGAAGTTAAATCCCAATATTTAAAAAATTTCATCCATAATTTGCTTAGTAAATCATAAATTAATCTTGAATTTGGGGGCTGTATACGAGATTAAATGTGAACTTAGTAAAAAAAAACTACACCTTGTATAAAAGGAAAAGTTTGAATAAAGGCGGGATCGTACCGTGCAGGCAACTCATTGTGGCCGAGGGCGACACCTGGTGAAGATATCGGAACTGCTATAGAGGGAGGTCCAGAGAATTCGGAGACTAGCAAATTAAAATGCTTAATTCATTGATTGACGTTTTCATCTTATTTTTCAATCCTTCTATAAGTAGCCGATTGGTCAGTTTTATACTACCTTTCCTAAGCTCCTCCCCTTGTCAACGTATCTCACACCTAATTCGAGAAATTCCCGCCGTCGCCCTGGGTGCAATTCCTCTCTATCTGTGTGCCAGTAAAAAATCTGTCTATGTCTGTCTTACTTGACGAGGTTTATAGGTGGGTATCTGATCAAGCACACAACCCAGAAATACATGTACCAACCAACCATTTTCCCTATGAGAAGACGGGATGACTCACTTTGCAGGTTAATTGAATAACGTCGCACGAAAGCTACGCCTGGTCTTTAAACTCACCACGTAAATTCTAGTTTCGGTCGTAATCAGCCCAATCAAATCCAAGCTATAAAGTATCGCTTGGCAAGTTGAGTTACAAGCTTTTGTAATTTTTTTTCAATTTATGTTGAAATTTGTAGGTTTCTTTTAGAAGTGATTGATAAATATACAAACAGTTACTACACTATACTATACGCATTAAAAAAAGATAATTTGCATAAATAACAGGTGACTACAAAAAGGGGAAGCAGTTACAGTTGGTACAGCTGTGGAAATAAAAAAGTACCCACTTGAGGTTATTTCATCCGTTAGTCACCCTATAGAATCGGACCTTTTTGAGATTGTGTACAATTAACATTCTGAGTTAATTGCACGATACAAAATTTGCATAAGGGGCCGTCTTCATATTAAAAATATTACGATCTTTGAAATTTCCAATAGCAACACCCAATTTTAATAACTTAGAAATGTTAAGCACTCTCGAAAACCCTTAAATCTAAGTTTTTGTTACATTTGGATGAATATTTGACGAGTTATTCAATCGAATCACTTGTGGATCTTTTGAGGACCATCTCCAAAATGACAAGCAAGCATGCATGCAAGACCGTCTTTATTTATCAATTGCACACGTAATCTTATACACAGTCCCCTAAAGGGTAATTAAAAAGTATTTTGTGATTTACTCAGCAACTTATAAATAAAAAAATTTAAAAATTGGGATTTCGCTTAATCTTCCCGTCTTAAATTTATTTCTTTAAAAAAAATTAAGGGGTTTCTATTCATATTTTTTTAAAAAATTAGTATAATAATTATTTAAAAATATAAAAAATGTCTTAAATACCCCAATATTGAATGCATTTTGTTTGGGTTATTATAATTTCTTTTCATTAAAAAATTCGTTTCATTTTCTTAATTATTTATAGATTGGGATAGTTTTTTATTTGTATTGTTTGTGGCCATTGAGTAAGGAATATTATCTTTTTTTATTGGTCCTGTTAGCTTTTACTCTTTTGCTACAAGTAGAAAGAAGAAGCAGGAGACCAACGGCCCTAATTTCTGGACATTACGGGCCCAATGTTAATTTTAAACTAATAAATACCTTTGTGAATCGCTTATAAAAAAAATTTCTTTAAAAAAATTAAGAAGGGCCCTTTAAAATTGTACGGGCTCCTATGCAATGCATAGTTTTCCCCTGTCGGCGGCCCTGCAAATATCCATGCAATAACTCAAGGGAACTTAACTAGTAAATGGGCATGAATGTAGGGCCCCACTTCTGCTTCCCCGTACAACTTGAGCAGCTTGTGCCTAGTGTAGGCGTGCAGTTCCCGGTACAAGGGCTTCACTTCGCTCCACAGGGACAGAACCGTCGCCACCACATCCTCCATGCCAAGCTCTTCTCGCCACGCCTCGCCAACGTCCGAGTAGCCTACAATCAAGAAAAACGGGGATTCGAAGAAGAGTCCTACAGAATCGTTCCTTTTTGTTGATCGACAACATTCGGAGTGCATGGCATAAAATTTGCGTAATGGAGCGTCTTCATATTAAAAAAAAAATATTATTAAAATTACATTTTCATAGAAATATTTTTTCAAAATTCATGGACTCTTTTCAGCTAAATAAGCATTTTTTAAGGTTACGTATAATTAATTGAATCCAGTGTTCTATCTGGAAAATATTAGGGGGAACTAGGGACATTTGACTCATAAGCATACACGATAATCCAATGCCTTTTTCTCAGAATTGGAAAAGTTTTATGAGTTGGAAGAGGCATCACTTCTTTCCTTTCAGTCGACTGACCACATGGTGAAAAAACCTAACTGAATCATCGCGTACGTGCTTAGCTATACGAAAAAATACGTTTTCATGCACTGAAAGTAAATTTTTGGTGACATAAGAATTTTCGGTCTACTTTTTTGGTTTTTAAAGAAAAGATTTTTCCAATTAGTTACTTGTTTTGTTCATGCTATTAGCTACAATTACTTACGCAATAGTGCTAATGTAATTATTCGCAAATGTCTTTGCTTTGGGGTTAATAAAAAAAAGTGCAACTAGGGATACTTGACCCGAACCATTCAAACCTATTGACCCAAACCAGAGATACGTGACCCAAGTAAATAACACCAAAGTAGACAGAAATAGACCAAGCATTTTTTAAAACAAGGGAAACCAGACCCCCCCCCCAAAAAAAAAGACTTGGTTCTTCTGGGATTACAAGGTTTGTTGGGAAAGTAAATACTTATTCTTCAAACTGCAAATAAAGTTGGAAAATAAAGCAAACTGCAAATTTAGCAAACATAAAGATTGTTTATTTAAATTTCGAAAGAAAATTAATAAAAGTAACCACTTCTTAGAGTTGAAAAGTTCAAATTGCAACTCAATGCTTGTGTGGCGGCATGAACATAAGTAGTTCTTGTGCAGAGGATAACTTCAACCACCAATATTTGTAATATTTGTAATACTGTATCTGTAACCTGAAATTGTGTATTTAAACTCCGTTCATTTCTGCAACAGTTGCTGTTCATATCATGTAACCTTCAAGTATGTTTTTATAAGTTCGTTATGTTTAGTTAGTTTATGTTTTTATTAAAAGTTAAGTTTATTTAAAAGATTAGTCATGACTCATTAATAACAATACACTGGGCTCGTGACCTTGGGTCCAGTATATCTGGTGACCTCCGGGCTTCGGACATTCTACGTGGAACCTGTTATGATGCAGCTTGCATTATGTTCTGCCTAGCAGCCATCTTCAGACACCGTCGCACTGGTATCCAGCGCCTGCACTGTTGACTGGCAGTCGTTTCTTTACCGTCGTGTTCCCAGCGCCTGCGGCCAGCTTTCTGTACTGATGTGTTCCCAGCGCCTGCGGCCTGCTCCTTGCACTGACGTTTACCAAGCACCTGCGGCCAGTTCCCAGCATTGAAGTGCTCTCAGTGCCTACAGCCAGTTCCCACCGACGTGTACCTAGCACCTACAGTTGGTTCCCACCGACGTGTACCAGCTCCTACACCTAGTTCGCCCCGAAGTGTACCCAGCGCCTACAGCCAATTCCCACCAGCGTGTTCCAGCACCAGCGGTCTTATGCCAAGCGTGCCCCAGCACCTACATCGGACATTGAGCATCTACCGGCGAACTGTCTTCAAGATATTTTCCTACTGGGACATTGGGGACATTTTGGACTTTGTGTGCGGACATTTATGGTGTTTTGTAGGTTCAGCGTCGTAAATTCGAAGTTTTTGACTACTAAATTTTGGCCATTCGGTAAGGTCAAGTATTTTTTTTTCTTTCTTTTATAGTTCATGTTCTAATTCGTTTGCCAATTTAAACATTTAAAATTGAATTTCTATTTAACTTTTGAAATTTTAAAAATTCAGAATGAATAAAGACAATATTGCCTCCAAAAATCCGTTGCAAAATCAAGTCTCGGAACTGCAAAGGGAAATTTTAGCTCTAAACGAAAAAATTGATGGTTTATTGGAAAGGGGTAATAACTTTTCTAGAGGCCGTTCCTGTTCCAGGAACTTCAAAGGCCGTAGTAATTATAGCTCTAGTAAACGACATTTACCTGTTAAAAGTCCAAATGAACAAAATAATCGCAACTCTCAACCTAAAATGTGTTGGTATCATAAAAAGTTTGGTGAAAAAGCTCTTAATTGTAAAAAACCTTGCTCTAATCACTTAGCCAAATTGCCGTTGGACAAGCCTTGTAACCCCTAGATCCGTCCACGGAAGCGGTAATCCCTGGTTCTAGTGCTGGTTTTTTTTAGTCATCGCCTTTTTGTCACCGACGTTAAGACTAAAGTTCAGTTCTTGGTCGACAGTGGCTCTGATTTGAGTTTGCTGCCTCTCTCTTATAGAGGTTTTAGAACAGTTAGTCCTTATGTTTTGAACGCTGCGAACGGGACCTCAATAAAAACCTACGGTTCAAAGTTACTTTCCTTAAACTTGGGTCTCCGTAGGAAATTTGATTTCCCTTTTGTCATTGCAGCCGTGTCCAAACCTATTATTGGGGCTGACTTTCTGCAGCAATTTGGTTTAATTGTTGACATTAAAAATCGAAAACTTATTGACCCTTTCACGTCCTGTACTCAAAAAGGTAAAGTTTTGCCTACTTTCATACCTGGAATTAAGACTGTAGTTGGCGATAGCAAATACCACCGCCTAATCCAGGAATTTCCAGATGTAACTAAAGCCAGCCCTAGACCCTTAGCAATTAAACATGATACTGTCCACTAACACTTTTGGCCCACCTGTTTGCTCTAAAGTTCGTAGGTTACATCCTGCTCAGCTCAAAGCGGCTAAGGATGAGTTTTCCTATATGATGGAGCATGGTATTTGTCGACCGTCTAAAAGTCCCTGGGCAAGTGCGTTGCACATGGTCCCGAAGAGTAACTCAGACTGGAGACCAACGGGTGATTACAGACTTTTGAATTCACGTACTAAACCTGATAAATACCCTTTACCAAACCTACAGGATTTCACCCAAGATCTTTCCGGTAAAAAGGTTTTCAGTAAAATTGACCTTGTCAGAGCTTTTAATCAAATACCTGTACATGAACCCGATATAGAAAAAACTGCAGTTATAACCCCGTTTGGGTTGTTTGAGTTCATGTTTCTTCCTTATGGTCTTTGTGGCGCTCCCCAAACTTTTCAACGATTCATCAATGAAGTTCTTTTTGGGCTCGATTTCGTCTTCGCTTATTTGGACGATATTTTAATAGCCAGTACCAATGAGGAAGAACACTTAAAACACTTGCGGTTGGTTTTTCAAAGACTCCAAAATTTTGGCATTACTATTAACTCAGCTAAATGCGTCTTTGGAAAATCTGAAATTTCATTTTTGGGTCATGTTGTCAATGCATCGGGTTGTAAACCTTTACCTGAAAAAGTTGAAACTATTGTAAATTACCCCCTTCCAAAAACGATCAAAGACTTAAGACGTTTTCTAGGTTGCTTAAACTTCTATTGTCGTTTTGTTCCAAAAGCAGCCGAGTTGCACGCCCCTTTAAATGCTCTTTTATGTGGTTCGAAAAAGAATGACAAACGTGTGATTGATTGGTCCGATTCGTTAAAGGACACATTCCAAAAATGTAAGGACAGTATCGTCAATATCACCCAATTGTCTCATCCTGAACCTAACTGTGAACTTGCACTGTTTACAGATGCCAGCGATTTAGCTGTAGCGGGTGCGTTGCATAAGAAAACTCTTAATGGTTACTTGCCGCTGTCTTTCTTTTCAAAAAAGCTAAATTCTGCTCAAAAGTCATACTCAGCCTATGATAAAGAGCTTTTGGCAATTTATCTATCAATTATACATTTTCGTTATATGTTAGAAGGTCGTGTTTTTCATGTTTTGACTGACCATAAGCCTCTTGTATTTGCCTTTAACCAGGGTTTTGAAAGATGTTCTCCCCGACGACTACGTCAGGTAGAGTTTGTTTCCCAATTCACCACTGATATTCGTCACGTTTCTGGTGAACTTAATCCAGTAGCTGACGCACTTTCTAGAATTGAGGAAATAGTTTACCCTGTTCAAATAAATTTCGAGGATATGGCTTCCCGTCAATTGACCGATGAAAGCTTATATTGTAGAAATATGTACAAACTAGAACTTATACCTAAATTCTCAGCTCAATTTTAATTAGAAATAATTTTTAAAATTTTTTTTAAATCAAAATTCAAAAAATTTTATAAATTTTTTTAGAAAAAAGTTCTTAAAATAAATTCTAATTTAAATTGAGCTGAGAATTTAGGTATAAGTCTTTGTTTGTACATATTTGTACAATATAAAGTCATTTTCTTGGTCATGTCTTCAATTTTGACCTCACAATTTGCCGCGCAAGCCTAATCACAATGTGTTCAAATAGCTTTATGTTTAATATCATTTATTTTAGTTTTGGCTAAAGTTTCATAAATTTTTAAATTTGTTTCATATTAAATAAATCTTGTAGAATTACATATAAAAAAATTATACTTGTATATTGAGTAGTTAAAAAATTATATGAAAGATCAAACTATGCTTTGTAGTTCCTTCTTTGCACATTTTAAAGACTCCTTAGACCCCTTAAATTTCAATAAGCTATAAGTACATTTGAACCGGTCCTAATAATGAAAATAAATGTTTTAATTAAAATGTAAAGATGAATTACGATTATATTACACTAAGTTTTCTTTAAGATGAACAGCCTCATTAAAAATGTAGATATGTGTTGACAACTTGTTGAACCTGTATTTTTAATCAGATGTAAATTCAACCAAACCAAACTAAAAGTACTACATTCTTATGTAGCAAGCTTTCATGCAAGATTTAAAGTGCGCGGGGGCAATTATTTAGCCGTTTTTTATTGTCGGGGGCCGGGTAAATATTTCGGAATAGCATCCTTTCCATTTCCGGTCAATTTTGGCACACCCTGTACCATCATGAGCATTGATTCTCGGCATAGTTGAGCTGGCCGTTTTTGTGATTACTTTTATATTATTTAATAAATATAAAAAATAAATATAAGCACTAATTAGCATTAAAATAAATATATGCGAACTCACAAAGAAAAAAAAGACATCTAAAAATCCCTATGCATTTTAGACTCAATTAAGAAATTAAGAGAAGACTTAAGAAATTTCAAATGCATAGGTTTAATGCCAGGTGACGTCGGACCAATAAGTGTAGCATTTTTAATCACGAGACCAAGCTTTAAAATATCGCGATTTTAAAACTTAATTTAAATAATATTTGAGTAATTTTTGGAAGAAAAACCAATGAATATGTGTTTTCGAGTGTACTATGTTCTTATAAATATTTTTGGGCTGTTTCCCGATTATGTCAATTATTGCCCTATTCCACAAGTTTATCAGCAATCAGGCCTGGGCGGTAATCCGTTACTTGTAATTACTTTTTATAGTAATCTTAGAGGTAATTCGTTACATTTGAGAACAAAGTAATTACAGGTAATTCGTTACATAATTTTCGAAAAAATAATCTTTGTTACAGTAACGCGTTACTTTCATAAATTTTATCATTATAAATATCCTAAACAAAAAAAATTCTTTAAAAAAGAAATAAAAAAAACTTTCACATACTCTTTTATTAGAAGAGAAATATTGTCCCCGCCAAAATACAGTTAAATACTCGATAACTCGATGTCCCAGGGGGACCCCCAAAAATATTCGACTTCGACCTATCCGAAGTTCGAGTTATTGAAGTTACCTCCCATTCGACTTGGTTTGAACTATTTTATGATGTGCCATAACACTATAGTTGTACGCATTTCAACTTTTTAATAGCCTATATAAACAATAAGAGAAAAATTTGGTCAAAAAATTTACTAAAACTCAGAAAATTTTGCTTTATTACATAATAATAAGCTTTCATAAGATGTAAATCTTACTAGAAAAAGATGTTATTTCCTGTTGTTTGTATTTTATAAGGTTGTTGACATTCAAAAAGTCGAAGTTTTGAACTGAATTCCGCTTTTTACCATGGAAATCCATCAATAAAACTTCGACTTAGAAGATGTTGACTTCGAGTTTTGGAGACAGTTTTTTAAAGAAAAGTACAGAAATGATTTGGGACTTGATTAAACGTTCGAGTTAGAGAATCATTCGACTTATTGGAAGTCGAGTTATGGAGGTTTGACTGTAAAAGATTAAATACGGATTGAAGTGAACGCTCATCTAACAGTGATGATGATTTTTTTTGGATAATGTAAGAACTAGACATCATTCGCCTAAGACGATTTAGAGTTGTCTACATTTTTTCAAAGTAACAACCACAATATGACTGTATTATGTACAGCTGCGGAAATAAAAAAAGTATCACTAGTGATTATTTCTGCCGTTAGTCACCCTATAGAATCGGACCTTTTCGAAATCGTAAACAATTAACATTCTGAGTTAATTGCATGACACAAATTTTGCATAAGGGGTCATCTTCATATTAAAAATGTTACTAACTTTAAAATTTCCAATAGTAACACCCCTTTTTGAGTCCATATTTCAAATCTATGACCTATGTTAATACGAAATGCCGAATTTCGTTAGTTTTTAAGCATTATTAGGGGAGTTAGAGACGTGCCAAGTTTAGGTCCCATAATGTTAAATGAGTTGCACATAAAAAACTATCCCAATCTATAAATAATTAAGATAATGAAACGAATTTTTTACTGAAAAGAAATTATAATAGCCCAAACAAAATGCATTCAATATTGGGGTATTTAAAACAATTTTTATATTTTTTTAATAATTATTGTATTAATTAAAAAAAAATATGAATAGAAACCCCTCTAAATTTTTACAGAAATGCATTTAAGACAAGAAGTTTAAGCGAAATTCCAAATTTTAAATTTTTTTATTCATAATTTGCTGAGTAAATCACAAAATACTTTTTAATAACCCTTTAGGGGACTGTGTATAACATTATGTGTAATTGATAAATAAAGACGGCCTTGCAAAAGGAAGAACTAGACTGCGCTTGTCATTTTAGAGATGATCCCCAAAAGGTTCGCAAGTGATTCGATTGAATAACTCATCAAATATTCATCCAAGTGTAACAAAAACTTAGATTTAAGGGTTTTCGAGAGTGCTTAACATTTCTAAGTTATTAAAATTGGGTGTTGCTATTGGAAATTTCAAAGTTCGTAACATATTTAATATGAAGACGGCCCCTTATGCGAATTTTGTGTCATGCAATTAACCCAGAACGTTAATTGTTCACAATCTCAAAAAGGTCCGATTCTATAGGGTGACTAATGGCTAAAGTAATCACTAGTGGTACTTTTTTTATTTCCGTAGCTGTACCCTGCCTACAGTTAAAACCATGTTCATGAAATATAATTCGCCCTTATCAGCCAGTGTGAAACGTTAGTTCTGGAGTTTTGTGTCTCCAACCCAATCGTAGCTGCGTAAGCGACTGAAATTTCGATGTGCAGATTTTGTTCTACCACAACAAGTACATTTTCTGATTAACTGTATTATAAAGATGATTATTATACAGTTAATCAGCCATTTATACTTTATTTTTCGAAATATTTGTAAATATGAAATTTTGTTGTAAAAAGTAATCTTAAAAGTAATTGGAATTTGTTACTTTGGGAAATTAGTAATTTTACTGATCATTAGTTATTCGATTTCAACAAGTAACGGCCCAGCCTTAAGCCTCGGTTTCCTCGGAGTCCGTCAACAGTTTTAAGCGGTCGGACTTAAGGGGTCACAGGAGTCTTAAAAATGTGCAAAGAAGATACTACATAGCATAGTTTGATCTCTCTTGTAATTTTTTAACTACTCAATAAATGAGTATAATTTTTTTATATGTAATTCTACAAGATTTATTTATTATAAAACAAGTTTTAAAATTTATGAAACTTTAGCCAAAACTAAAATAAATGATATTAAACATGAAGCTATTTGAACACATTGTGATTAGGCTTGCGCGGCAAATTGTGAGGTCAAAATTGAAAAAATGACCAAGAAAATGACTTTATATTGTACAAATATGTACAGACTAGGACTTATACCTAAATTCTCAGCTCAATTTTAATTAGAAATTATTTTTAAAAAAATTTAAAATCAAAATTTTTAAATTTTTATTAATTTTTTTAGAAAAACGTTCTTAAAATAATTTCTAATTCAAATTGAGCTGAGAATTTAGGTATAAGTCTTTGTTTACACATATTTGTATAATATAAAGGTCATTTTTTTTGCATTTTTTTCTCATTTTGACCTCACAATTTGCACAATGCTCACAATCATTTTTATTTTTAGTTTTGGCTAAAGTTTCATAAATTTTAAAACTTATTTTATAATAAATAAATCTTGTAAATTACATACAAAAAAAACTTATACATTGAGTAGTTAAAAAAATGACGAAAAGATCAACTATGTTTGTAAGTACCTCAAATTTTGTTTGTAAGTACCTTCTTGCACATTTTTAAGACTGTGACCCCTTAAGTCCGACCGCTTAAAGTGTTGACGAACTCCGATAAATTTTATCCGCGATGTGAAGAAACAATGGTTCAACAGCAAATGGTACTTTCTTGCATTGGCCCTCTCTGCTCTCGTATGTTTTTTTTTTTTGTCGTGTCTATGACGTTGCCGGAAAGTGAAAGTTTAGCTAAATGAAACCATGTGTTTTGATGACCGCGTCTGCAATTGTTTTGGATATTTCTGTCATAAAAGAAAGTCTTTTAATGATGGCAGAACTCCAATGCTCTCGTATGTGCTTTCTACGTTAAGTTTCACGAAAAACTAATAATAAAATTGAATTCGGTCCAAATCGTTGCTCAGAATTGATTTCTTAAGGCAACATTAATAATTATAAACGTCATTTTAATATTTTTTAATTTAAATTAAAAAACATTTGATGTAAAACAAAACTGTTTAGGTCATTGTAAAGTATGCTAATGATAAAATGAGTTATGACAATTTTAGTATAGTAGTTTCTTTTTGTGCTTCCCATTCCTGCGATCATTGCCAACTCACCGCTGTCCTTGGCCGCCGCGTTGGTGAGGCGCACCAGCAGCCGGAAGTCGTCCTGGAAGGGCTCGCTGACGCGCATGCGCCACGCCTTCCACTCGCGGCGGAGGGCGGCCGGGCTGCGCATGCGCGCCATCCTCCGCGCTGCCGCCCCCTCCGCCGCCCGGCTGTAGCCCGCCGACACGCGGCTCCGAACCACAGACACCACCCTAAAGGAGACACACAGGTTGCGACAACTTTGGTTTGACGGAAAACATCACATTTTTAAAATGGTATTCCTAATTGTATTCAATTTCGAAGCATCTATATTTTAAATGATAAACTACATTTTTTGTTCAATTAAAATTTGAAATGATGTTTTTCGATGTGATGACATGGTCAAATTTTCTCTTTTTTCTTGTTCCTAATTCCTGAAACATAAAAGTATAATCATTGCCTAAATTTTCAAAAACTAGTAGCCACATTATCCGATATAACAGCTTTTTTTTTAAAAGCTAAATTTGAGCACTGTTCTATTCTACATAACTAATCTAGCAAAAACCCCAACAAGGCTGCCGCGCGGGCCCGAAATTCCCGCTTCATTTATCCCTTTCCGACCGAGCTAGCACGATCGTGCGTCTTGCATATCTACTATTTTATTTATTTCTTGCGTAGTCGTTTGTTAAGGGGTCACAGGAGTCTTAAAAATGTGCAAAGAAGATACTACATAGCATAGTTTGATCTCTCTTGTAATTTTTTAACTACTCAATATACAAGTATAATTTTTTTATATGTAATTCTACAAGATTTATTTATTATAAAACAAATTTTAAAATTTATGAAGCTTTAGCCAAAACTTAAAAAAATGATATTAAACATAAAGCTATTTTAACACATTGTGATTAGGCTTGCGCGGCAAATTTTGAGGTCAAAATTGAAAAAATGACCAAGAAAATGACTTTATATTGTACAAATATGTACAAACTAGGACTTATACCTAAATTCTCAGCTCAATTTTAATTAGAAATTATTTTAAGAACTTTTTTTCTAAAAAATAATAAAATTTTTTAAATTTTGATTTTGAATTCATTTTTAAATAATTTCTAATTAAAATTGAGCTGAGAATTTAGGTATAAGTCCTAGTTTGTACATATTTGTACAATATAAAGTCATTTTCTGGGTCATTTTTTCAATTTTGCCCTCAAAATTTGCCGCGCAAGCCTAATCACAATGTGTTAAAATAGCTTTATGTTTAATATCATTTATTTTAGTTTTGGCTAAAGTTTCATAAATTTTAAAATTTGTTTTATAATAAATAAATCTTGTAGAATTACATATAAAAAAATTATACTTGTATATTGAGTAGTTAAAAAATTACATGACAGATCAAACTATACTTTGTAGTTCCTTCTTTGCACATTTTTAAGACTCCTTAGACCCCTTAAATCAGTCGGATTCGATCGATCGTGTGGGTATCTGGAGAACATGAACTTTTACTTTGGATCAACAGATTGCAGTAATTGTCTTTATTTAAGGGGTCTAAGGAGTCTTAAAAATGTGCAAAGAAGGAACTACAAAGCATAGTTTGATCTTTCATGTAATTTTTTAACTACTCAATATACAAGTATAATTTTTTTATATGTAATGCTACAAGATTTATTTAATATGAAACAAATTTTAAAATTTATGAAACTTTAGCCAAAACTAAAATAAATGATATTAAACATAAAGCTATTTGAACACATTGTGATTAGGCTTGCGCGGCAAATTGTGAGGTCAAAATTGAAGACATGACCAAGAAAATGACTTTATATTGTACAAATATGTACAAACTAGAACTTATACCTAAATTCTCAGCTCAATTTTAATTAGAAATAATTTTTAAAAAAATTTTAAATCAAAATTCAAAAATTTTTATAAATTTTTTTAGAAAAAAGTTCTTAAAATAAATTCTAATTAAAATTGAGCTGAGAATTTAGGTATAAGTCTTTGTTTGTACATATTTGTACTATATAAAGTCATTTTCTTGGTCATGTCTTCAATTTAGACCTCAAAATTTGCCGCGCAAGCCTAATCACAATGTGTTCAAATAGCTTTATGTTTAATATCATTTATTTTAGTTTTGGCTAAAGTTTCATAAATTTTAAAATTTGTTTCATATTAAATAAAACTTGTAGAACTACAAATAAAAAAATTATACTTGTATATTGAGTAGTTAAAAAATTACATGAAAGATCAAACTATGCTTTGTAGTTCCTTCTTTGCACATTTTTAAGACTCCTTAGACCCCTTAAGTTTCAGTCGGCAATCTTAGCGTTGTTTACATGTAAGCAGGAAACGGCTAAAGAATTTATCTATCGCAAAAAGCTAAATATCACTCTATTTTAAATTGCTTGGATACAAATAGTTGCTTTTAAGTCCCAATTAATGAAAAATAATAAGAAATCTTAATTATACATCAATTATTTCACTTTTAGAACGTAAAATCTCTTGACCCGCACGATCGTGCTACTTCGGCGTTATTGGTTACGATTGATTCTGTAAGGCAACCCGGAATCTCGCAGAGCTCCCATAGACTGTAATGTTAAGTTAGTCCTTTTTTAGAATGGTTTTTCTGAAAATATAGAGGACATATTGGGGTGTGTGATTTTTTTGCAGTGGTACATTAAACACTTTTAAAGACTTTTAACATGGCATTTTGTCAGAGTAATGGTTAATTGCTAAGACAAAAAATAAATTCTATGTCAAATATCTTATTGTATATAATCAAATAATAAATATAATTGTTAACTATAAGTAATATTTAATTATCAATTAAATGATAATTAATCATTAATTATTTGTGACGATATCAGTTAAATTTGTATAATTTTATTTATAGATAGAAAAATGTAAAATTTTACAAGTGATGTTTTCACAGGAAGAGCTTGAACAGTACAATCGTGGGGATAAGTAAAGACCTAACCCGCACGATCGTGCGGGTACCCCCTACGCTTTAGAGGGGTCCTCAATTTTTTAAAATAATTTTTTTCAGGATCATTAAGACTAGTACAGAGAGAAACACTAGAAAAAAGTCACATTTAACACTTTACCTACGGGCGTCGACTGACCCACAGACTAAGAACACTCTAAGTTTCAAACTCTCATTGGAGAATTTCTACATTGAAATTGACATAGAAACTAGCGCCCCCTTTGTGTCTAAGGGAACTAATGTAATGGTTTCTGGCTGCCTATTTGCAGTCACCTTTAGGAGATTTAACAGAGCCAATGACATCTCGTAATTTGGAACCCTTATCAAGTGACGATAGGGATCTATTTTTTACTACAACTTATTTTCGACTTTATTTTTGAATATGTACAGCTACTCATTGACTTTTATATCCCTCGTAGGCCCATCCTCAAGATATTTGACCTTGTGCTTCTTTTTCTCCATTAATAAACCTACAGACTGACTACGCTTGTCATTTTAGACATGGTCCCCCAAAGATCCACAAGTGATTCGATTGAATAACTCGTCAAATATTCATCCAAATGTAACAAAAACTTAGATTTAGGGGTTTTCGAGGGTTTTTCACATTTCTAAGTAATTAAAATTGGGTGTTGCTATTGAAAATTTTAAAGTTCGTAACATTTTTAATATTAAGACGGACCCTTATGCAAATTTTGTGTCGTGCAATTAACTCGAAATGTTATTTGTTCACATAGTCAAAAAGGTCCGATGTAAAAGGATGACTAACGGATGAAATAATCACTAGTGGGTAACTTTTTTTTAACAGAGAACATTCCGAAGAAACAGTAGCCCTACAATTGAAAGTACAATTATGCCAATCAACAAATCAACCTTTAATAGTGTTTTAGTTGCTTTCGACACGTTAGAAGAGCTAGGCATTAGATTAAGTTGCTGGTCTAGAAGATTTTTAGTCTACGGGTCAGTCGACGCCCGTAGGTAAAGTGTTAAGGATGAAAATTTTTCAGGTCTTAAAGGGTTATACGTGTCTCTTCTAGAAAGTGGTTTTACTATAATTTTAACGTTTAAAACGTCATCCGTCTCGCCGTTTTGTTCAACTATTATCCGCTCAAATAACTTTGACTTGATCAGCGATTCGCAAGTGAAAGAACAGCTAGTTTAGTACGTTCCAGTTCGGGTTGATTCGCGCACCTGGCGTCCGCGTCGTCAGCAAAGACCACTCCCTCTGGCAATTCCTGAAAGAACACA
The DNA here is from genome assembly GCA_023701765.1 of Hylyphantes graminicola. Lineage (NCBI taxonomy): Eukaryota > Metazoa > Arthropoda > Arachnida > Araneae > Linyphiidae > Hylyphantes > Hylyphantes graminicola. Next base: position 47,250,107 of record CM043123.1, read on the forward strand.
AATCCGTTGTCAAGAACTTGCATTTTTAATAGATTCCTTAGTATTTTATTGGGGTTGTATGAATTGAACCTTAAAAAAAATAACTGATAATTTGACATCATGGTTGAGAGTAATCAATTAGAACATAGTCAGAAACTTTTGACATTTTTTTTGGCAAATTATGGATTCTTTCGAGATAGAACTGTGTCTTTGAGAAGGCAAAAAAGGAAGACACCCCTATTTTTCTACTACATCAAAAGTAGCGAAGTGCTGTTCAGTCCAAGTGATAGTCTGAAAGAGCAATGTCTGGAGTATATAGCTTGGGTACGATAGAACATCAGAGTTTTTTTTAAAAGGTGTCTTTCACATTATTTAAGGGGTCACAGGAGTCTTAAAAAATGTGCAAAGAAGATACTACAAAGCATAGTTTGATCTTTCATGTCATTTTTTAACTACTCAATAAATGAGTATAATTTTTTTATATGTAATTCTACAGGATTTATTTATTATAAAACAAGTTTTAAAATTTATGAAATTTTAGCCAAAACTAAAATAAATGATATTAAACATGAAGCTATTTGAACACATTGTGATTAGGCTTGCGCGGCAAATTGTGAAGTCAAAATTGAAAAAATGAACAAGAAAATGACTTTATATTGTACAAATATGTACAGACAAAGACTTATACCTAAATTCTCAGCTCAATTTTAATTAGAAATTATTTTAAGATCTCTTTTCTAAAAAAATTAATAAACATTTTTTTAATTTTGATTTTAAATATTTTTTAAAATAATATCTCATTTAAATTGAGATGGGAATTTAGGTATAAGTCTTTGTCTGTATATATTTGTACAATATAAAGTCATTTTCTTGGTCATTTTTTAAATTTTGACCTCACAATTTGCCGCGCAAGCCTAATCACAATGTGTTCAAATAGCTTTATGTTTTATGTCATTTATTTTAGTTTTGGCTAAAGTTTCATAAATTTTAAAATCTGTTTTATATTAAATAAATCTTGTAGAATTACATATAAAAAATTATACTTGTATATTGAGTAGTTAAAAAATTACATGAAAGATCAAACTAAATTTTGTAGTTCCTCCTTTGCACATTTTTAAGTCTCCTGTGACCCCTTAAGATGTGGGGTCGCCCATTGTCAAGGCGCAAAATAACTTTTCCATGTCTGCGAGCCTATTCTGGCAGTTTGTTGATTAATTACCGGTTTAAATCGGTCAATTGCTGTTGATATCGGCCGGGGGTGCCTACAAGGGGGGGGGGGGAGGCAACGACGCAGGCTGTAGTATTTTCATGCATTAAGGGGTCATAGGAGTCTTAAAAATGTGCGAAGAAGGTGCTACAAGTCATAGTTTGATCTTTCATGTAATTTTTTAACTACTCAATATATAAGTATAATTTTTTCATGTGTAAATCTATAAGATTTATTTAATATAAAAAAAATTTTAAAATAAATGAACCTTTAGCCAAAACTAAAATAAATTATATTAAGGGGTCTAAGGAGTCTTAAAAATGTGCAAAGAAGGAATTACAAAGTATAGTTTGATCTGTCATGTAATTTTTTAACTACTCAATATACAAGTATAATTTTTTTATATGTAATTCTACAAGATTTATTTATTATAAAACAAATTTTAAAATTTATGAAACTTTAGCCAAAACTAAAATGAATGATATTAAACATAAAGCTATTTTAACACATTGTGATTAGGCTTGCGCGGCAAATTTTGAGGTCAAAATTGAAAAAATGACCAAGAAAATGACTTTATATTGTACAAATATGTACAAACTAGGACTTATACCTAAATTCTCAGCTCAATTTTAATTAGAAATTATTTAAAAATAAATTTAAAATCAAAATTTAAAAAAATTATTAATTTTTTTAGAAAAAAGTTCTTAAAATAATTTCTAATTAAAATTGAGCTGAGAATTTAGGTATAAGTCCTAGTTTGTACATATTTGTACAATATAAAGTCATTTTCTTGGTCATTTTTTCAATTTTGACCTCAAAATTTGCCGCGCAAGCCTAATCACAATGTGTTAAAATAGCTTTATGTTTAAGAGGATTTATCAGCCAACTTTATTTTGATTCTGACTCGCCAGGTGGCGTTACAAATTTTCGCCAAATGATACGTCTGGCGATTTAAAAAAGGGGATACGTTTCTCTTTCTGGGAAGTGGAGCACGGAAAGCTTTCTCAATCACAAGATGAAGATTATTCGATTGTAATCAGGTTTTGACTAACGAAAACTGGTTCCGGTACTCTTTTGCGAGCCCGGACGATGTTCTGGAGGAAAAAAAATTGTGTTGTTTGGTTATTTCTCTTTCATTTAATTTTTTTATTTGTTTAATAAATTATATTTATTTTGTAAATGTTACGATCTTTCAGGAAACGATTTCTTTTCTGGTTTGCTCGTACTAATACATTATATTTCTATTTATAATTACCGAGATTTGATACCGCTATGAACTGCTCTAAAGTCATCCTTGTAAACTTCGGAATACTAGTTTAGCTTCGGCACATAAACAGCATTGTTCTTAAGGGGTCATAGAAGTCTTAAAAATGTGCAAAGAAGGTGATCTTTAATGTAATTTTTTAACTACTCAACATATAAGTATATTTTTTATTGTAATTTTATAAAATTTATTTATTATATAACAAATTTTAAAATTTATGAAACTTCAGCCAAAATAAAATAAATGATAACAAACATAAAACTATTGGAACACATTGGGATTAGGCTTGCGTGCCAAACTTTGAGGTCAAAATTGAAGAAATGAGCAAGAAAATGACTTTATATTGTACAAATATGTACAAACAAAGACTTTGTACCTAAATTCTGAGCTCAATTTTAATTAGAATTTATGTTAAGAGCTTTTTTCTAAAAAAAATTAATAAAAATTTAAGAAAAAAGCTCTGAAAATAATTACTTATTAAAATTGAGTTTAGAAATTAGGTATAAGTCTTTGTTTGTACATATTTGTACAATATAAAATAATTTTCTTTGTCATTTCTTCAATTTTGACCTCAAAATTTCGCGCGCAAGCCTAATCCCAATGTGTTCCAATAGTCTTATGTTTGTTATCATTTATTTTAGTTTTGACTGAAGTTTCATAAATTTTAAAATTTGTTATATAATAAGTAAATATTATAGAATTGCATATAAAAAAATTATACTTTTATATTGAGTAAATAAAAATTGCATGAAAGATCAAACTATGCTTTGTAGTACCTTTTTTGCACATTTTTAAGACTATGACCCTTAAATCTAGTTCCGTACTTTTAATTGTTGGCGTAGCAATCTTAAGTTTGTTAAAACTAATGGCATACTAATGCAAAAGTAGAAACCCCAATGTATAATGAATCTGTCGTATTAGCAGTTTTAAAGGCAATAATAAGGTCAGCAAGATACAAACAAACGCGGGTTTATGGTCTTCAAAAACATGTGCAGGAACCTTTTGTATTGCTAGCGGCAGTTTGTCAATTTGTTCATTCGGTTGCTCTTGTAAATTAGACACTGGTCTCTTTATTACAAGCCTTACTCCTGCCACTAATCTGCACATTCGTTCTGAAAGAAGCTTTCTACATTGCACACCTTTGGAGCCGGGAAATGTTGACGTGTTTTTTGCAACTTTTCAAGGCCTCTAAAATAGCGTCGGACTGAGTGATTGGCACACTAAACTTTCAGTACTCTGCCACCAAACGACACATGTTCTTGAATGTTGCTCGAGAAGTTCTTAAAGAATTAAAAAGCCTACATGTGCAGTTACTTAAGTACTAGAATGAAATTCTCGTCGAAACGCAAGGGTATTATAATAACATTAACTGCCACCTATAACCACTTCCGCACAAGATTTATAACTTCAGAACAAATATAGACTAACCCAGCATTCAGTTACAATTTGAATCTTCAACTCTAAAAATTGGCCACTATAATTACATTTTTTCTTCCGCAAATTAAATAAATTATGTATCTTTACAGTTTGCTAAATTTATTTGCAGTTTGAAGAATAATTATGTAAAATTGAACGAGTCACATCCTGTAGCATCCTTTCCGTGATCTTTGGCAATGCTTTGAAAATCTCACCTTAAATTACACGAGATTCTTGTAATTAAATAACTATCAATAACTATAATATTTGAAAAAACCTGATATATCCAGAACATTTGGCAATGATAAACATGAAATAACTCCAAATCGCACTGAAAATTAAAGGAATTTAATTGTAAAATAATACCAATTAGCTCTTTAAGCAAAAAAAGTAACACTGTGAACCACTTTCTTAGTAAACAAATATAATAAACAATGAAAAAATCACATTGTGGTATATTTTTTATAACGCCATTCCCAAATCGATTTACAAAGAAAAAATTAATAATCTTTAACATTTCAAATAAGTTTTTTCGTGATATTGCTGATGTGGCAACAGTAATTTAAATGACTAAAAATTAAATTCTAATGCTACTTTAATGGGTCGTTCGTCGACATGACGAGATGACAGATGTCCGTATGGACGTACAAACAGAAGAACAAAAAGTATGAAGTTAGGTCCCTGCTGTCCTATCTTTCGATGACAAAAATGATTCTTAAGATCTGATAGATGGAACAGATTTCGCCACCGAAGTAAGGACAGACAGACGGGACACTTTTTGAAGACTACCATGTCAATACCTTCTTTTCTATTAAAAAAATGTTTCGAATTTAAAAAAAGATTATAAAATATTCTAAAAATAACGTTAGGGCTTCATCCTCATTGACTATACATCCCAGGACCCCTCCCTAAACATTTTTAAATAAACGTTTATATTTCTCCCTTCAATAAATCCACAGACTACGGCCGTCATTTTGGAAATGGTAAACCAAAGGTCACTAAGTGATTCGATTGAATAACTCGTCAAATATTCAGCCAAATGCAACAAAAACTAAGATTTAGGGTTTATGAGGATTCTTAATATTTCTTAATTATAAAATTGGGTGCTGCCATTGAAAATTTTAAAGTTAATAGCATTTTTAATATGAAGACGGCTCCTTATGCAATTTTTTTGTCCTGCAATTAACTCATGATGTTATATAAACACAAAGTCAAAAAGGTTCTATAGGATGACTAACGTTCGAAATAATCACTAGTGGGAACTTTTTCCACAGCTGTACATATCAAAATAGCTAAAAGTATCCAAGCGCCAATAGCCCTCGTGTAGCTCTAGTGCGACGATAATTTAAACCAAATCTGATCTAAAAGTATCCAACCTATTCTTCAACTAAAGTAGTAAAGTTTAAAAGTCGCGCGAAATTCTTTGACTGGATTTATAGTGAACTCCGCCCACTTTTCCATGTGGTTTAGGTTTACAGTTTGAACGATTTAGATATTGGCGTTTTTTTCCTTCTACGATTTGGCGACATTTATTTTTGTGTGTCATCAAATTTTAAAATCATAGATTCTCGTTTGTTATGAACGTTTTTGTCATAAAAAGTACTTGAAATGTAAAAGCATCATTTAAATTCTGTATTTACATACAGAGATAATGCATGAGTGAATTATTTAAATTAATAATAAATCTTTTTAATCAATTAAGCCAAGTTGTCCTACAGATGTCGCCACGATTCTCAAAATGAAGCTTTAAAAAAAATAATAATTAAAAAACTGATTGATATTGTTCCTTCAAATCTTTTTTAAATTGTCTTTCATCCCTATTTGCGTATCTGGTGAAAACAGATCATACGTTTAAAAAATACTTTTCAAGAAACTATGATTTGAAAAATAAAGCATTACGTGTATAGGACTGACAGTCCCTCTTAATATCATTTATTTTAGTTTTGGCTAAAGTTTCATAAATTTTAAAATTTGTTTTATAATAAATAAATCTTGTAGAATTACATATAAAAAAATTATACTTGTATATTGGGTAGTTAAAAAATTACATGACAGATCAAACTATACTTTGTAGTTCCTTCTTTGCACATTTTTAAGACTCCTTAGACCCCTTAAACATAAAGCTATTTGAACACATTGTGATTAGGCTTGCGCGGCAAATTGTGAGGTCAAAATTGAAAAAATGACCGAGAAAATGACTTTATGTTGTACAAATATGTACAAACAAAGACTTATACCTAAATTCTCAGCTCAATTGTAATTAGAAATTATTTTAAGAACTTTTTTCTAAAAAAATTAATAAAAAGTTTTAGATTTTGATTTTAAATTTTTTAGAAATAATTTCTAATTAAAATTGAGCTGAGAATTTATGTATAAGTCATAGTTTGTACATATTTGTACAATATAAAGTCGTTTTCTTGGTCATTTTTTCAATTTTAACCTCAAAATTTGCCGCGCAAGCCTAATCCCAATGTGTTCAAATAGCTTTATGTTTAATATAATTTATTTTAGTTTTGGCTAAAGTTTCATACATTTTAAAATTTGTTTTATATTAAATAAATCCTATAGAATTACATATAAAAAATTATACTTATACATTGAGTAGTTAAAAGAGGCCCCTTATGCGAATTTTATGTCATGCAATTAACCCAGAATGTTATTTGTTCACAAAGTCAAAAAGGTCCGATTCTATCGGATGACTAACGGCCGGTATAATCACTAGTGGGTACTTTTTTTCCACAGCTGTACCCAATTTTTTTCGTCGCTACTTTTTCCCAAAGCATGCAAACGTTCACTAGAACTTTTCTGGGTTACATTCACTATTTCTGATATCTGTATAAATCGACCAAACCATAGTTGACAAGTTTATTCAGATGGACTATTGTCTCCATTAGTGTTCTGTATTCGAAAAGTTTCAGAACCAGTTTTAAATAAAGCAATGGATTCCAATTTCCCGCTAATAACCCTTTGGTGGCACGACATCTCCCAAGCCCAGGATCATGAAATGGACACCTGTCCTGGGAAAGGTTACGAAGTAGTCGGACAAAATACTTTTAACCCTTTAACCTCGAAACCGGCCCAGGACGGCTCTACCAGCAAACATCGGGAAGGCCGTTTTCGGCCGTTTCGTTTCACAAATAGGGGTGTTGGGTATGTTAAAAATTGAGCGTGCTGTGGGAAAAAAAATATCCGCTAGTGATCATTTCTGTCGTTAGTCATCCTATATAATCGAACCTTTTTGACTTTGTATAAAAATAACATTCTGAGTTATTTGCATGACACAAAATTTGCATAAGGGGCCGTCTTCATATTAAAAATTTCACTAACTTTAAAATTTCCAACGGCAACACCCCTTTTTGAGTCCATATTTCTAATCTATGACGTATTTTAATACGAAATGCCAAATTTTGTTAGTTTTTAAGCATTATTAGGGGAGTTAGAGACGTGCAAAGTTTAGGTGCCATAATGTTAAATGAGTTGCACATAAAAAACTATCCTAATCTATAAATAATTAAGATAATGTAACGATTTTTTTTACTGATAAGAAATTATAACAACCCAAACAAAATGCATTTAATATTGGGATATTTAAAACAATTTTTATATTTTAAAATAATTATTATTTTAATTTTAAAAAAAATTATGAATAAAAACCCCTTAATATTTTTACAGAAATAAATTTAAGACAGGAAGTTTAAGCGAAATCCCAATTTTTAATTTCTTTTATTCATAATTTGCTGAGTAAATCACAAAATACTTTTTAATTGAGCTTCAGGGGACTGTGTATAAGATTATATATGAACTTGATAAACAAATACGGCTATGGAAAGGAAGATAAACATCATTAAACCAACAACCTTGAGATGGTCCTCCATAGGACATCAAGTGATTCGATGGAATAACTCGTTAAATATTCATCCAAATGTAACAAAAACTAAGATCTAGGGGTTTTCGAGGATGCTTAACATTTCTAAATAATCAAATATGGATGTTACTATTGGAAATTTCAGAGTTGTTAACATTTTTAATATGAAGACCTCCCCTTATGAAAATTTTGTTTCATGCAATTAACTTAGAATGTTATTTATTCACAAAGTCAAAAGGTCCGATTCCATAGGATGACTAACGGCCGAAATAATCACTTGGGTATTTTTTGATACAGGACGATTCCATTTCGCTTTTTTCCTGCCTAGAAAAACTCGTATTTCGGGGATGAGAAATTCTCCTACCTTGTGAGGTTAAAGGGTTAAGGCCACACTTTTATCAACACAGGTGCAGTGCCATCTGTTCATTCAAGGTCATTTCATATTTATCGTGAAGCAGAATCCGGATTTTGAAATAAATCGTTATAATGAATCGGAACTAACCCTTCTTCATTATCAGAAAAGTAAAATATCTTAGTTCGTGGCAGTAAAAATAGGAGGAATTTTTCTTGGCGATTTTAACAGGATTAGGTCAGGAACTACCATAAGACTCTCAATATCTAAGAACACGGTAATCTAATGAATATTACATTTCCAAAGGCAACTTCCGTTTGTCTGTTTGTTTGTATAAGACACGACATCTAAAGAACCACGCAACAGGTCGTCACGAAATTTGGCTCAAAAATTCATCTCATCTCCGGAACAAACATAGGCTAAGAATTTTTCGAATCAGACCATTCCTTCTCTCGTTTTCGAACGTTTTTATGTTTCTCATTCAATGCATTGAATACCTTACGGTCCGGTCAAAATAGGCGAAAAAAAGGCCAATCATCGGGAAAATTCGCATAAAGCTGAAAATTGGTGGAGATCTTAAGAACATCATTATAAATGACCTGTCAAAAGTCCCCATTATTCTGATAGGTGCTTATTTTTTTTATTCGATGTCAAAAGTTAAAATATGCTAATTAGCTGGTACATGAAAAATTAATGAAATAGGCATGTAAGATAATTTTATCTATTTTCAATGGCTCTAAACATTGTTATAGCTTTTAAAAGCTTTGAAATTAATAACAAGGACTTTCATTTTTAATTGTGGATGCCATTTTAAATTTAATTAGCTGAAAATTAAATATTTCTAAATACGAACAACATTGGCATGTAAGACGTCTTTTTATATGTTTTTTTTTATTATTCTAAACACCGTTAAGACAGTTGAAATGCACACTGTTAAAAAAAACCTGAATTTTACGTGCATATTTCTGTGATAATTTTCGGTTATTACGGAAAGATTGCGTTTCTTTAACAAACAGACGGTTTGTCTGAAATAAACAGCTTGTTTCCGTTTTCCTTAAGGGGTCTAAGGAGTCTTAAAAATGTGCAAAGAAGGAACTACAAAGCATAGTTTGATCTTTCATGTAATTTTTTAACTACTCAATATACAAGTATAATTTTTTTATATGTAGTTCTACAAGATTTATTTAATATGAAACAAATTTTAAAATTTATGAAACTTTAACCAAAACTAAAATAAGTGATATTAAACATAAAGCTATTTGAACACATTGTGATTAGGCTTGCGCGGCAAATTGTGAGGTCAAAATTGAAGACATGACCAAGAAAATGACTTTATATTGTACAAATATGTACAAACAAAGACTTATACCTAAATTTTCAGCTCAATTTTAATTAGAATTTATTTTAAGAACTTTTTTCTAAAAAAATTTATAAAAATTTTTGAATTTTGATTTAAAAAAAATTTAAAAATTATTTCTAATTAAAATTGAGCTGAGAATTTAGGTATAAGTTCTAGTTTGTACATATTTGTACAATATAAAGTCATTTTCTTGGTCATGTCTTCAATTTTGACCTCACAATTTGCCGCGCAAGCCTAATCACAATGTGTTCAAATAGCTTTATGTTTAATATCATTTATTTTAGTTTTGGCTAAAGTTTCATAAATTTTAAAATTTGTTTCATATTAAATAAATCTTGTAGAATTACATATAAGAAATTATACTTGTATATTGAGTAGTTAAAAAATTACATGAAAGATCAAACTATGCTTTGTAGTTCCTTCTTTGCACATTTTTAAGACTCCTTAGACCCCTTAAACGCTTGACACGCAAAAAAACGGAAAAACACCGTATTTCTGCGTGCAGAATTTCACTTAAGACACGTATGAACGTAATTTCTCCGTATAATCTCGCACCCAACAGCTTTTAGCCTCGACACATCCGCCGACCGACTCAGCCACCATGTTTCTTGTTTGTTTGTTTTGACCACATCTGAAGCAAGAAGGATAAATATACAGGTATGTTCATTTCTTTTAATAAAATAAGATTTTATTTAAAGATTATATTTTCTATATTTCTATTCTATATATATATAATCCAGTTCTTGTCTGTTTCTTATTTGTTTCTGTAATCTCTATAGACCTATAATTGACCGTGGGTGATTCCTGAAATTGATTATTTCGTTTGTTTACCAACACACGCTTAACTAAGTAAATTTAATTTAAATGTTTAAAAAAGCTGTCAAATATATGAAATAAACATTGTTCACCAGCAAACAAGTGCACATTATTAAAAAATAATGAAATGATTTGAAATTAATACATTTAAATTCGATTGAAAAGCAATAGCCCTCGTGTAGCTCTAGTGCGACGATAATTCAAAACCTAACCTAACCTCGATTGAAAAGCACGGTTACGCTATCGCTATCAGCACAGCATGGTTTATTTTAAAAAATATGCAAGTATACATAACGTAAAGTTTCTCTTTAATAAATAATACTCTTTTGTTTAATTTAACGAAACAATAAGTGATTACGGATGTATGCAGATCACATGCTTTGATTCGATTCAGATGTTACATACATTATTGTCAATGCTCTTTGTTTTGAAAAATCTGCACTAAGAAAAACACAATTTCTAATTAAATGCAAATTTTCTAACGAATTCAAAATTTAGGAATTGCAAGTGTCCGCAGAACGCTATTTTAGTGTTTATTTAGATATAGCTGCTAAGTGACATCTCTCATTTTCGGCTCACCGTCTAAACAACATGTCGGTGATATATTCAAAAGCAATAGTTATTAGCTTTTACTAGAATACTAATTATAGATTGTATTTGATTATTAAATACTATTAAATGACATTAAAATTATTATTTTATACTAAATACTATTATGAAATTGTATTTTTAATTTAAATATACATTATTCAAGAATTCAAGAACACTTCTGTTTGGTTTCTACCCCCCCCCCCCCCCCATCCCTATTGAAAAAATATTTTCAGTGTTCCGATTCTCGAAACTGTATCGAGAGATATGGATAAATCAATTAATTAAAGGTACTCTAAGATGCATGCCTTGTCTGCCCCCTCTTCACAAAAAAAAAGAGAAAAAGCGTTTTTAACTCTGAAATTAAATTATTACGGTGCAGATACTATGGAAAACTTACTCGAAAAAAATTGGCAAATTGTTTAATTTTACAAGGCATAAGAAGATTTTGTCTGGTTAACGGATGATTACCACTTGCTTCTTTACATTAGTTCTATATATTCAAAATTGAATTTATGTGTATTAATATATTATTTTTTTAGGTGCTTGTTTATCATAAATCTCCAAAGATGGTCGAAAATGCAGAAAAAGAAGAAAACTAAATCTGTAGTTCATGCACAAATTTTTAAATTAGTTGAGGATTTGAAAAACCATAACAGTCTTTTCCAGTTATAAAAGAAAAATAAAACATGATTATATTCTGTTAAACTTTTGTTATTTACATCTTGTTAAATTGTATCAGTGGTGTATCCAGGACGGAGGGTATAGTACAAATGCAGACACTTCAAAATTTATTGTTTTTGACTGAAAAGGTCTTAAAGGGTCTCTCTGTTAAGGAGTGTTCAACCCTAAGACACCCGGCTCATTATCCAAATGATTTTGCCTTGGATATGCTAACTGTAAAGTACAATACCATTTAGCCACAGAACAATACTAAATATATACATTATAAAAAAAATAAGACAGAAACGTTATCAAAATTAGAAAAATTATTAAAATTTTTCTGCCATATTAAAATTGTTTTAACTATATGAAGAGTGGTAATTTTTAAATTTCAAAAGTGTGAAAAATGTCCTTTTTATTCAGATTATATACCAAATATGGTTAAAAAAATATCAAAGGATTAGAATGTATTAGTTTTGAATAGATTTAAGGTTAAAGTATGAAGACATTATTTGCTTACGTTTTATATAACAAACAGGATGCATGTTTAAATTTCCCTATGCTTATATTTATACCTATATAAATGGATATATTTAGAATGATTAATGGTTAAATAGTATATAGAAACAAAATTGGCAAGAGAAAAGCAAAAATGTCTTGGAATTAACTTGAAAATAATATGTATCGATATGATGAACTCAAGAAACACAAAGATAGCAGCCTATCATTTAGCTGTATAGAATACAGACTGCAAAAAATGATTGTGTATTGTGCCCTCTCATATATTGGCACTTTACAATAGCTAAAATTTCCGCCGAAGAGCCCTGTCTACTCTAATTGTTTCTTTCAAACTCAACTGAAAATCAAGTATATCACTCCCCCCCAAAATAGGGTGCTTTGCTCGTTAAATCTGTGAAGTTGCGCATACAAAGCCGCCCCGCTCAGGTGTCAACCTCGTCAGGATTCTATATTTCGAGGCGCTGTATAAAGCTCCTAAAGAAGGCTAGAAATCGACAGGCGGAAACGATTAAATTCCATTACCTAAACTACCTCAATGTTCTCATTTTAATAACAAACAATCCAAAACCCAAAAGGAAAAATGTTGTCAAAAAACTTTGATGGTTATTATTAAAAATGCGGACTTATAAATAATACATGTATATTTGGAGATTCCCCCGTTTTTCACCAAATATGTTTAGTTGTATTTGTATAGATCCTAAACCATGGGGAATATATTCCATTTGGATCAGAAGTGTGGTTCATGATCGTGGTACTCCCCGAATTTAATTGATTTTTAAAAAGTCAACTCGTCCATGTAGATTCCTTTAATCTGCAGTTTGAATTTTTCTAATTCAATAGTTTTGCCTTTTTTCCTTCTTAAAATCAGTTTCCTCACCGCAAAAGTACTCAAACAATTTTAGTTCAAGATTATTTTCCCACCTGTACATGAAATCAGTTTTATTAGCGCCTTATAATAATTGGGTTACTTATCAATCAACTGTCAATGCGGTTAACCTAATATTTCACAAACAAAACGTGCCCTCCAAATAATACTCAATTAATACCAAAGTTAGGACAACAAGGGTTGTCCTTCATCGAAGTCTTTCAAAATGGGTTTTTGTTTTATACACTCCATGAGCTGAAATATCCCATCGTAAACAAATGAGCTTACCTTCCGCATCCACGTGGAGTGTGCCACGGCCGCGAAGGTGCGCCCCGCCGCCGCCCCCGCACTCATGTTGGTGCTGTAGCCCCAGTCCGCCGACTGCACCAGCCACCACATCAGCTCGTACTCCGACTCCAAACCTGCCGGCATTCACACAGTGCGCTCAAGAAATCGGTTGTTTCCTGACGCGCCTAATACATTTTTTTCGAAGGACCAATCGGAAATTTTGAAAAAGCATTTTTATATTTAAGCCATCCGAGTGCCTACTCTTAAGTAACAGTACTGTGATAGCACTCAGAAGAGTAACAGTTCTGAAGTTCCACTGAACTGTTTAATAACTCGGCTTATAAATCTTAAGGGGTCATAGGAGTCTTAAAAATGTGCAAAGACGGTACTACAAAGCATAGTTTTCAATATCATATAATTGTTTAACTACTCAATATACAAGTCTAATTTTTTAAATGTAATTCTGAAAGATTTATTTATTATAAAACAAGTTTTAAAATTTATCAAACATTAGCCAAAACTAAAATAAATGATAACAAACATAAAACTATTTTTACAAAATATGAAAACAGGCTTGCGCGCCACATTTTGAGGTTAAAATTGAAGAAATGACCAAGAAAAAGACTTCATATTGTACAAATATGTACGAACAAAGACTTAACCTAATTTCTAAGCTCAATTTTAATTAGAAATTATTTAATTTTTTTTAATTAATTAAAATTTTAAAATTTTGAGTTGAGAATTTTTGTAAAAATAATTTCTAATTAAATTTGAGCTTAGAAATTAGGTATAAGTCTTTGTTTGTACATATTTGTACAATATAAAGTCATTTTCTTGGTCATTTCTTCAATTTTGACCTCAAAATGTGGCGCGCAAGCCTAATACCAATGTTTTCAAATAGTTTTTTGTTTGTTATAATTTATTTTAGTTTTGGCTAATGTTTCATAAATTTTAAAATTTGTTTTATAATAAATAAATATTATGGAATTACATATAAAAAATTATACTTATAGTAGCTAAAAAAATTATATTAAATTTTTTCAATTTAATATAATTTTTTAACTTTTTGTTGCTTTGTAGTAAATTCTTTGCACATTTTAAAGACTCATATGACCCATTTAATTGCTTTACATTCTTGGAAAGGTGAAAACATTGCCTTTCGTTTCATGTAAAAACAAATCTCATTCTAATTTTGGTAATACCATAAGTGACACTTGCATTCTTACGAGAATTTAATGCCACAAATCTATTTCTTCCAACTTTGGTTTGGAACACCTAAAAAAATATTGAAAATAGCGAAATAAAACACTATTCTTTTATTTATGGGGATGAATATTAGTCAATTTGTTTTAATCCTCCTAGTTAAATACTTTTTATGCTATATTTAATTATGCTCTTATTATGGATACTTTTGCAGATGAATGCGGGTATAACTTTGATCTAAGATGGAAGGATTTCTTTAGGGAACTTTCAAAAAGGTATGGAAAAGTGCATTCTGTTTAACTAGTTTTGAAGAAGTGTTATTGTTATGGATTACTCATTTTTTGGTTTATTTTTTTTAAATTAAACGATTTCAAACATTAAAAAGATAAAATGCACGAAACCTACAACATTTATAATCACCAATGTCGAAATGTAAACATTTTCACATTCCTAATTATGAATAGGTTATTGTTTTTCTTTTATTAATAATAAATTAATTATTTTATTAATTAAGAAATAGTTTGCTTTTTATTATTTATAATATTATTTGTTATTAAATCTTGGAACAATAAAAATAAGTTTATTTTCCAAAGTTAAAATTGAAGTTTACATTTATTTTTTTAGGCGGCGATGAATCTTGTTATTCATTGTAATGTCATTCTACGATGCAATGCAATGCATATGTTAAGCCTTAAACCATTTTGTAATAACATTCTTTATTTTTGTGTTTAGCATTTAAATAGTATTACTATTTAATTCTGCAACACAGCCCATATAAGGATGGTAAAAAGTGTGTTTCTTTTGTATTTCAAATTTGGACCAAAGTTATACCCGCCCAGAAAATTCAATACTTCAAATGCATGGTGATTTCAAAATATTTAAATAGTTTTTGTAGCTTAATTTCGTTTTCTCTTGTAAAAAAACTAGGATTTTGGAATAAAGTTACTCGCATTGACGGTATTTAAAAAAAGAATAAATATGTAATAGACAATTTTTAAATTTTAACAGTAGATTAAAAAAGACATTACAATATAGGACTTTTGAGACGTTAGTTGATATATTTAAAAAGAGTTTTTTTTAATCCATATGTTTTTTTTAAATTAAAACAAAATTTGAAATTTGACAATATGCAAAATAACCTAAGGTCACCCCACTGAAGTCCGCCATGATTTATCGCTCCCACTGAGATAATACACAAATAGGTGCAAAAGAACGAAAAAAGACAACCACCAAGAAATATAGGCCAAAATAAAATAACAAGATTAGGATCAGGAGGAGTAAATTGGTTATAAAATAAGCTATTTCTAACTTTGTTTACCTACAGTTTTTAAAATATTTGGAAATTTATTTTAGGGTTATTGTTATTTTACATTACACACAGAAGCAAATATGAAACAATAATTTTATTAAACAATTATTGTTTAAGTAACTAATAGTGTTTCAATAACCAATTTACCCCATGTGATGGGGAAAATTGGATAATGTGTAGATTAAAATGGATAATACGTAGATAACTTTGAAAACTTTAATTAATAAGCGAAATCACTTAAAAAATAGATGAAAAACACTTTATTAAAAACATATTCGTTCGGAGATCGAATTAGCAATACGAAGTATCGACGAGAAGCGTCCTTACTTCTCCATTTAAGATAGGGCCTTTATAGAATTAACCTTTTTACTACCAACTTTTATTTTTTTTACTCTAAAAATCTAAAGTTTGTAGAATAGACTCATTATGCATCCCCAATAGAATGATAAAAATCATAATTTTTTTTTATTAAAATTTAACGCGAGTCCACATGGCATCATTGGGAGTTAAGTAGCAACGAAGTTAAAATTGGGACCATTTGGAGCCTTTGGGAGTTGCAAATAATTGAAATATTTGTTCGAAAAATTGTAAGAACAATATTATAAACTACATGCTTTTATAGGACATAGTGCTACTTTCAAACAAAAAAAATACAAATTACAATATCTGAAAATTTTAACATGAATTAATATTTTACGTGATAGTATTTCAATTAATTATATGGCTATTTAGGCAATTTAATTGTTCATACACACAGTCCCATCGGGACCATCTGGGTTCCATTTGTATTAGTCGCTGTTGCAGCCTTTCGTCGCTGTAAGACATGCGCTATTGTGCCCATTGCATCTTTATGATGACATAGCAAGTGAGGATTGCATTTCAGCTTGGATTTTATTCTATATGCCTTGATTATACTCCTGGAAGTTTCACGTGAAACTTCAGCCACAATCCGGCTTTTAATTGAACTTGAAATTGATGAGCAATGTTGGTTTGAAGTCAATTTTCTCATTTGTCTGTCCTCTCGTTTGCTGGTGATTCGAGGATTTCCAGACCACGATTTTGGTTGATATTTATCGCCATGTGCTATCAACACCTCTTTTGGAAAGCTTTAATTCGGCAGAAATATCAGAATCAGATTTACCTCTGGATTTCAATATCCAGATTCTCATAATCTATTCAAGCGAAAATTCAGTTGACTTCGGCATATTCCAAAGCATTAAAAAGTACCTTCAAAGTTTTGACGCAACTAAAAACCCTTTCCTTTGATGGACGCAATCACTTGATCTAGATAATTTACATATAGCTGATGCGTGTGCCTATATTTTTGTGGCAAGGAAACTTTTTATATTTTTTAAATTTGTTGATGTAAGTCAAATTTATATTTTTAGTACAATTTTTACTTAATTATTTGTCAAGCTGCTTAAAAATGTATATAATAAAAAACTACTGGATAATAGTGAATATTTGGAAAATTTCCATGAATCTCGTCTATGCCTAAACTTTTATGCAGCACTGTATTACAAATTTATATGTGTGTTCTGGGGGGGGGGGAGAAAAAAAACTAATTTTGTATTAAAGTGAATAGTCCGATTCACCTAAACCAGCCCTTTTTATGTTGTCTGATTAAGAGCCAGTTTTTTAAAGAGTCAGTCAGTCTTGGATAGTTGACATTTTTAATTTTGCTGAAAGTTACAGAATATGTTCTTTATGGAAAACTATTAGACACGTATATTTTTGTTTTTGCTAAAAAAAAAATTTTTAATAAAGTTTTGGGGGGTCAAAGTTGAAGATCGTCCATTTTTTGAAGAAAAACGAACCAATTTCCACAAGCCAATACTTTTTTTGCCAAGGGTTAAAAATTACAGTGAAAATTTTTTCGTGTTCTACTTGTTCCATAGTACATGTTCAGACAAAAAAAATTCTGGTTGACATTTGTCACAAAGGTCCAAGGTCATTCAAAGTCAGTCGAAAAAATGTTTTTTTTTCTGAACTTTTGAAGTTTAATATTTTCTTGTGCCAACCGTGAACCAAAAATGTTTTTGATCCAATGAATACGTAGTAAAAAGATGTACTCAAAAATAGCAAGTGATGTGCAGTGGCACTTTTGGTTGCAGAAATATTTGACTGTGAAATTGCCGAAAATCCAAAATTGCACTGCTTTCAATGTCATTTATTCCTTGTGCCAACATTGGAAATGTATGAAATTAGCTGGAAAATAATCCGAATGAATTGTAGAAACAAAATCAATTCACAGATCTATGGGTATTTGATAAACTTTTGTTTAATGAGGCTCTAAACTTTAAAAAAAATCACAATTTCGTACAAGTTTGTGATTTCTGAAAAGTTTACAAATCCTTAACTGCTTGTACCAACAGAGTAACCAGTTATTAAATTAGCTGGAAAATAATCCTTATGTATTGCAGAAATAAAATTAATTCACAGACCATTGGGTATTTGTTCCGATTTTATTTAATGAGGCTCTAAACTTCGCGAAAACTCAACTTTTCGTACAAGTTTGTGTTTTCCCCCCAAGTTTCGAGCTTCTTAACTGCTTGTACCAAGAGTAACCAGTTATTAAATTAGCTGGAAAATAATCCTTATGTATCGCAAAAATAAAATAAATTCACAGACCAATGGGTATTTGTTCCGATTTTATTTAATGAGGCTCTAAACTTCGCGAAAACTCAACTTTTCGTACAAGTTTGTGCTTTTTCCCCCCCAAGTTTCGAGCTTCTTAACTGCTTGTACCAAGAGAAATAATAAATAACAATTTCGCAAAAATAATCGAAATTCACAGAAAAATGGGTATTTGTTCCGATTTTATTTTAATTATGCTCTAAACTTCGCGAAAACTCAACCGCGATCGTACAAACTGGTGCTTTTATATTTTTTTTTTCCCCCAATGTCGTTTCGAGCCTTAACATTGCTTTAACCTACTTTATTATTAACTTGCAATTATTTTAAGAACTTTTTTCTAAAAAAATTGATAAAAATTTCAAAATTTTGATTTTAATTTTTTTTAAAAAATAATTTCTAATTAAAATAAAATGGAGCTGAAATTTAGGTATAAGTCTTTGTTTGTACATATTTGTACAATATAAAGTCATTTTATTGGTCATGTCTTCAATTTCATGTCTTCAATTTTGACCTCACAATTTGCCGCGCAAGCCTAATCACAATGTGTTCAAATAGCATTATGTTTAATATCATTTATTTTAGCTTTGGCTAAAGTTTCATAAATTTTAAAATTTGTTTTATATTAAATAAATCTTGTAGAATTACATATAAAAAATTATACTTATATATAGAGTAGTTAAAAAATTACATGAAAGATCAAACTAAACTTTGTAGTTCCTTCTTTGCACATTTTTAAGAGTCCAGACCAGTTATTCTATTTCTGCCAGTCTGTAATTAATGGCTTTCAGGAACGATTGCCAAAAAAGACTACAGCTATTTTTCTGGACATGTCTGCTGCCTTCGATAGAGTATGGCGCCAGAAACTCATCACACTAATATACGACTATGGTATTGGAGGATATGCTCTAACATGGATTAATGACTTCCTGAGGAGGAGAAAAATAAAGGTGCGATACAACGGTTGTATGTCCAAATGTAAGAACATCTTTGCCGGAGTGCCACAAGGCTCTGTTTTGAGTCCTCTACTTTTTCTACTTTATGTAAATGACATTCACCCCAATCTTGAAAATGGAA
Organism: Hylyphantes graminicola; assembly: GCA_023701765.1. Classification (NCBI taxonomy): domain Eukaryota; kingdom Metazoa; phylum Arthropoda; class Arachnida; order Araneae; family Linyphiidae; genus Hylyphantes; species Hylyphantes graminicola. Next base: position 47,269,512 of record CM043123.1, read on the forward strand.
CCAAAGTAGCCTGTTAAGACATAATAATTCTAGATGCCGAATTGAGATTCACTGAGCATGTGAAGACAGTCTCTGAAAGAGCCCTAAAAAAATTGAAAATTATCAGGAGTCTCTGCGGCACGGACTGGGGAGCTTCTGTCAAAACTCTTAAGACCACATATATTTCACTTATTAGACCCATTATGGAATATGCTTCCCCAATATGGGCTCATGCTTCCGATACGGCCTTAAATAAGTTAGAAAGCATTCAAGCGAGAGCTGCTAAGATAATAACAGGAGCAGTTTCATCCACCAATAATGGAAAAATAATTAGGGAGTGTGGTCTAGAAACTCTACAAAATAGAAGAAAAGTAAATATGATCAAGTTTACGAATAAAACATGTAGTCTCCCTCCTGAACATATATCTCGCATTACCTTTAGAGAGTGGAATGATACGTCAAGATTAAAACGATCTTCACCCATGCAATATGATAGAGATATCAGAGAAAGTGTTGGCCTTGAACACAACAAATGGGCTATTGTTCAAGAACCCATCTCTTTCAAAAAGCTGCCAATAAACACCAGCGTTCACATTGACCTTTTGGAGATATGCAACAAAAATGAACAAAAGGACATCATTAGGAATAAGGGACTCAAAGCAATAGAACAATTTCCAAAAGAGGACTTTGTACATGCATACACAGATGGCTCCTCTGACAAAAACCATCACCAACGGGGGTGCTGGGGTGTTTTTAACTACTTCAGATGGTGTGTTTCACCAGGGCAAATTTGGTGCGGGAAACATTGCCTCTAACTTCACCTGTGAGCTGAGGGCAATTCTGGAGGCACTAAATATCTATAAGACCCTTCCCACTTCCAAGCAGGCAAAAGGCCTAGTCATCTTTTGCGACTCAAAGGCCGCCCTCCAGGCAATTCTAAATGGACATTCTTCTATCACCCAAGAAATCATCTCAGGTCTTAAAGATCTTCAGACTATAAACAAGACCTGCAACCTCCAGTGGATTCCTGCGCACGTCGACATAGAAGATAATGAAACTGCGGACAGACTGGCCAAGGAGGGCAGAGACCTCAACACTAGCTGTAATGATGTTTCTCTTAAGGATGCGAATGCAGTGGCCAGATATAAGCTTAGAGAACAATCCATTCAGACCAAACATATTCTCTCTGAAATAACTGCGAACAGATCTACTCTTAAAAACATAACTAGGCTAAGAACAGGACACCACAGGGGTATGAAGATAGATAGAGATGGAAAGAAGATCTATAGAAGCTGTGAACATTGTCCTGATACACAGCTTACGCCTACTCACATCTATGAGTGTCCGGCTATGAGCGCCAGCCTGAGAAAGATTGGAGTACTGCCGACTTTGATAGATCCGTATGAAGACAACATCAAGCAAGTCGTAGAAGAAATTATCAAAATTCACGGACACATATAAAGTTCGACTCTCATGGACACGACAAAAAAAAAAAGAGTCCTATGACCCCTTAAGCGGAACTTGCTTGTTTTTTGCATATCTATCCACAGTGTTTTAGACCTACGTTACAAGTTATGTAGTATTTAAAAAGATCATTAACAAATTCTTAACATTCCGGGAATTTCGGAAACTCTAAAATATTTTTGAATGCAACGGTTTTTTTTAAAGTTTTGCTTAGTTTTGCCCTGATTCCTGAACTACAAAAGATAGAATAATTTACTCGATTAAAAGTATTGGTTGTAAAGAATAAAATTACCATAATATGTCTATCTAAAAATAATATTTAATATGTCTGTATCACATTTAACCTGTGATGCATCACGGATTCTTTTTTAATTTCTGTTTACATTTTAAAGTCTCTAAGTCTTATGTGAACGAAATCATCAAAGAAGATTCGAATTTAAAATCGTTCAAGTAAAGAAACTGTTCCAAAATACATAAAAGATAAAAAAAAAAACGAGCAACGAGGAACTGCTTACAAATTTATCGGAAATTGATTCTATCAGGATCAGGACTGAAACTCGTCATTGATGAAGAGTCTTATTTCATGTATGATCCTAACGCTGCTAGTGGTAGTAAGTACTACCATTCTGCCTCACAAGATTCTGTTCCCGTGAAATATAGAGTCAAACATAAAGAGAAATTCGCCAAAAAAAGTGATGGTGTGGCACGCCATTGATGAGGATGGTAGTGTGTTCAAACCGGTGCTCTTTGCGGAAACTGTGAATGGTAGCATTTACTTGCAACATAGTATAAAGGGAGTACTGATACCCTTTATCCTCCAACATCATCGGAAGGAAGATATTTTGTTCTCTCCCGATATGGCTACCAGTTAACACAAAAGAAGTGATCTAGTATCTGAGGGACCAGAATTATTATAACACAAAAGAAGTGATCGAGTATCTGAGGGACCAGAATATTGATTTCATACCCAAGGAGGACAATGCTCCTAACGTAAAACAAGCAAGAGGGATAGATAAATTCTGTGGAATTATGAAATGTAACAATTCCTACGAGAAAAAGGAGCCCAAAAAACTTGGCTCTGTTTAAGAAGGTATATCATCGTCTCCTTAAATCAGTATCGAAAGAAACTGTACAAAATGTCATGACGACGCACAGAGAGTATTTGCGCGATCTGAGCGGCCAAAATTATTTTTTTCATCTTACTTGATTCTCAAGGTGCCAATGAAACTATCCGTAGTATTTTAAGTGAAGAAAAATAGTTGGTGGTGAAAAAAAAAACTTAAAAAAAAAACGATGGAGTTGAAATGGACTACTATAATTAAACAAATATTAGTCCTTTGAGGAAGATGTATCCCTTTGTTACTCGTTCAAGGATAATTCTTCCTCCTCATTTGACAACTCATCCTCATCATATACATGTTTTCATATGGTTCTGTTGGAAGCAACATCTCCAGAGTCTCTTTTGAAAAAGGTTTGCTTTTTTCGCTTATTGCTGGTCTCATTCCTGTTCGTAAAGGATCCGAAAAGCGTATTGAGCGTGATATTTGCAGGATTGTCTCGAAAATTTTCGAGCTAAATTTTCTATATATAGCAGAAAATACTTATTGCGAGCTTCAGCGGCTTCTTCCGATAACTGGCTTATCGGTAACTATGCATTTTCTATAACTTCAAAGCCTTGAATTAAAATTTTACGCATTGTACAAACCCTCGCAAAAAGTATCCGATCACCGAAAGCAATGTTTATGATACGTTCAAATCAGTCATTTTTTACACTTTTAATATTTTTTTTCAAACCTTGTAAGGTTTTTCTGTAAAATATGACTAAATTTGTCAAAGAATATTAATATAAACAGAAAATAAAATTGTACTTAACAATTTTCACGAGAAAATGCATTGAATCGTGAAGGAAAAATGCTTACGATCATCACTTTGTCGGAAAAAGGTATTCGAGCAAACTCAACGAATTTTAAGTGATATATGCTTTTTTTTTTGTCTCGGTGCATGCTTACAAGAACTATGTAAACATAATAAAGGTTGAATCGTAGTTTGACCGTTAAAACTAGTTTCTCATCAGAGGAAGTATGGCTCGAAAGAAAGAATTGTCTAAAGACCTAAAGCTTTTAATTGTTAAACGCTTAAAAATCGGAATATCTCAAAGAAAGGTTGCTCAGACATTTGCCTGTGCCCAAAGTACTGTTTGCGAAATTTGGAAAAAATATTGCTCTACTAATGATGTCAAAAATCTTCCTCGAAGAGGTTGCCCATGTGCCCCATCAAGTAGGCAAGACAGAAAATTGGATGATCTTGCTAAAGCGGACAGCACATTGGAGCGGTTTCCTGCTCGTAATTTGACGCGAGCGATTTTGCGGACTGCGCATGCGTTAAGAAAAGCCGCAGCGAACATTTCCCCCCTCACGTTTTGTCGCGGTGAATGCTCCTTCACATCTTCGCAAAACCATGACGTCAGATGTGCATAAACGAATGGCAAAAATCGTAGCGCCATCTAGGTTTTTAAAGGACAAACAAAATCCAGTTAACACCAGTTAAACCCAAACTAATGAATATGTTTCCTCAGACAGGGGTGGTGGCAGCAGGGGGGTTATGAAGGCTCGGCTCTCCGGTCAGGCAAGGCAAGGCTAGCCGTCGGGATAAAACGAACTTATGATGCAGATGCAGGAAAAACATAATCCTTTTAAGTTATCCACCTACATTCGAGATAAATTTTTCGAAAACCATTTTTATTATGCATATAAATATAATTTTAACACGTATATGGATAAAATACAAAAAAAAATCGAGAATACAAACACCTCTTTAATTCATTTTTAGCTATTAAGTTGTTAAATTAGGGAGTAACTCTGTTAAGCAAAATCTTAATTCATAAAAACTACTTACGACAACCAAATTTCCTTTTACTAACGTTACAGTGCTAATGCTGTTAAAGGCAATGAATTAAAATATAAGGGATACATTGAGAAGGGGAAAATTATTGTTCATCGAGACACAATACCAGGGGTTTTCATTAAAAAATGCATTTTTCAGAAAAAAATTGTTGCTTTGAAAAACTAGCTATAAAAAATGAAATTACTTATAAAACCCGATAATTCTAGTTCAGTGCCTATATAAGAGTTCTATTAATATGCTGGAAACAAAATTTGTGAAGTTGTCTATAAAACTTGTGAAATCATGTTATATGTGAAAGTTTTTTTTTAAAAAAACTTGAATTTCTCATTAAATTTGTTTAAACTAAAGATTACGCTTTTTATAAAGAACTATACAAAGACTATTATTAGCAAAATGTTCACTTCGTTTCAATCGTAGTTCGTACAATCATCCATTTGACTTTGAGCGCATAAGCTTACCACTAAGCGATGGTGAAATGTAACTTCTCCGTAACTCTGACCCGTCATCAACCCCATACAGTGGGGCAGAAACCCCCAAGATAGACAAAAAAAAAGTTTCCAGCTATAAAAAAAATTTAAAATATCTTGAACTATATGTCGATCAAATATTTAAATGGATATTACATGTAAAAAAGGTAAATTATAAGCTACATTTTGGTATTTATGCATTTTATTATTAAAAAAATAATCTCAGTAAAATATTTTAAAAACAATTATACTTTGCGTTTATTCAATCAATAATACAATACGGCATAACCTCATGGGGTGGTGACTACATAAATAATATCAGACCTTTAAAAAGTACTCAATCCAGATTGATTCGACTGTTAAATTGCGATCAAGAAAATTTTGACATCCCTATAATTTTAACTGTAAGACAACTACGTATACAATAGTCTTCTATATTTATATACAAACAGATCATTCTGCACAATTAACGACCCTTTAAACTACAATTTAAGAAATACAACTATTTACAATATACCTAAAGCAAATAATGAAATCTTCCACAAAAACTTTATGTATTTAGCACCCAATTTTTTTTAACTCTTTGCCTGAACAAATAGTAAGTTTAACTAATAATACATTTAAAAAAGAAATTAAGCGTCACATCCTCCCCCCCCCCCCCCCCTAAATATTATATTAACACATACTGCATTTTATATACATGTATTATATACCATTTTATATAATTAATCATGAATATACATAAATAGTAACATTTTATATTTTTTTTTCACCAACTTCAAGCTTGACATATATCCATATCCAGTTAAAAAAAAACTTAAATTTTAGCCTCATTAAATTTTTTTTAGATAAGATTGTTAGGTTTCATTTTAATTGTTACAAGGCCATCAATTTAATGTTATTCCTTCCTTTTTTAAAGAAATTTCTTTGTATCTTCATATTGTGCAGATAATTATTTTATATTATTATTGTACTAACGAATCTACTGAAATATATGTATTTTTCATGAACAGTTAATATTTTTTCATAAAGATCATGAAAATATTTTCGTTGTAAATATATATATAATTTGTTTTAAATTAAAGTTTTGTGTACCTTTTTTGCTTGAAAATTATCTGGCTTTTCAATCATTTAATAATTTATTTAGCTGTAGGAAATAAAATGTATTACACTATGCGGGCACAATGCTACTCAAATGTAATGAATCTTTCATTTTTTTAGTACAATTTCCATTTTCTTATTTTTAAAAAAGAAATTAAATAACTAAAATAAATTATTTTTTGTATATGCAAACTGTTTTATTCATTTTATTCCAAATAAATGGAAGAATTAAACAAAATATCGATTTCAAAGAGAAATTTGTAAAATGCTTCAAATTACTTTTAATGTACTTTTAAGTAGAATCCTTCACTACATTATATTTTGATATATATATTTTCTAAATATGTAATACAATAATTATTGATTGAAAACAAATTCCGGTATTTTATATCAGGGCCGTAACTTGGACATTTTATTGGGGGGGGGGACCACGTTTTGGCGCCCTCTTACATTTTTTGAGTCAGTTATGAATCATTATTAACGGCTAATTGCACTAATTAGTACTTATGCATTAATTTAACTTTCTAATCAAAGTAATTAATTTTTATTAATTACTAATTGCACCATTTTTAATTACTAATTAAATAATTATTAATAACTACTTACATCATCATTAATTACTAACGAAATATTTTTTTAATTACAAATTAAAGAATTATTAATGACTAATTTAATTGTTTAACAATTAATTTGTAAATTGGGTAAAAATGAATTAACTTTATTTAAAATAACACCGAATTAGTTATGATAGATTTAAACATACAAATTATTGGTTGCAATAGAGTATACGATAGAAGCGAGTTAGATTCCAAATTAATTGATCCTTTTTACAATTAGTAACAATGCATATATCTATAGTCTATACAATCGTGCAAAAAACAACAACATTATTGCTTCATGAAGTTATTGAAAAGTAGAATTTCACGCAATTTAATTGTAAAAGTTACATTTGCCATTTCCTATTTAAAATTATAAAATGAGTTTTCCTTATTCTCTCATTTCAATTTTTACGTACAAGTACATATTATTTTTTAAAAAATATTACAATTTGACTCCCTAAAATGATACATCTAATAAGTAACTTATATATTGATAATTAAATGAATGAATAATAATTTCTTACCTAATTTTTATTCCCAACGAAAATAAAACTATTATTCGAAATGCCGAAGGATTCGAAAATTATAAGCATTGGAAAAGCAAGAAAAAAAGTGGATAAAAATCAGCTTTCTCTCATAAACAACACGTAATTACGTTAAAAAGCTTACCCCAAATCCATGTGCAAAGGAAACAAAATAAACATTCAATAGCTATACGTATAAGAACAGACAACGACAATTTTATTTTACAACTGACCATATCGGACATAGGCTGACTTTCTCCCCACTAGAGGGCAAGAAGAGTAATTAAATTGGACCCCCGTGAGTTTATGGCTTCTATTTGGGTGGCCTTTTAGTTCGAAGATACAGTCCCCCTTCCCCCTAAAGGATATCTTTTACTAGGAATGTGAAAACAAGCTCATACTTGCGTGCAGACGAACAAAGATAAAGCCCATTGTCCGTAATCAGTGGTCACCACCAAAAAAAGTAAATTCAAGAGACCCCCCGCAGAACGACATCGCCTCTTCCCATCGGTAGTTTTTCGACGTGCAAGTGGAAATTTTGGACATTCCTAATCCGCCCCCCCCCCTTTTTTTTAATGTAATTTTTATACATTATACTTCATCCCAACAATCAGCTAGCCATATGGATATTCCATTAAATCAAAAATTATTTTTTTTTCTTCTAATATTTCGAAACGCACGTAAAAGGCGAATAAAATGGTATTTTTAGAGAAAAGGGAAAATATCAATTTTTCAAAAAAATATTTTTAAAAAATAGTGGAGTTATATATGTTAAGTTACTTTTATAAATTCTCTTCCATTGCTTCCAACTGACTTGATTTCAAATTACTTATCTTGTTATTAAAAATGTTCCGAATGAAACTCGTTAAATTGATACATAATCAAATGAAAAAGAAAGTTTGAAAATAATATCAATAAACTTTGTACACATTAATAATAGTTTCTTACCTTATTTCCAAAGGACAATGCAGTTTCAATTTTGAAAGAAACATTAAAAAATATATGAAACTATAGGTTCGCAAAATTAGAAATATGTGCTGTAAAAAATAAAAATTAGAAAACTGTGGATAAAATATGCCAGCTTTTTAAAATGCTATTTGCAAATTTTCTAAAAAATAAAATAAGTATCCCGCCGCATCGTTCGGACATTCGTTAAGAAAATCAATCTGTCTGGACGAACCCAAGTTCGAATGATCCCAATCGTCACCGTTCAAAGAAAGTCTTACGAAATCCCATACTCAGAATGCTTGCTTGACTAGCTAAAGGCCAAAGGGGGTTTAAAATAAGGGGACATAATTGGACCCCCGCAGAGAATGACCGAGTGAATAGTACTAAGTCGTCTGTTGACTGTTGATAGAGGACAAAGCTTTTTTTGGGGGAGGTGGTTCAAAGATTTCCGTTATTTTTTAAATAAAAATACCAGTATGTTCTTTATACCAGTTTAAACTTCTGTTGTTTATTATAAAATCTTTGGCAGGGCGAGATTCACATGGTGCCATTTTGGGCGAAAATAGCCCCCTGAAAAGCTATTGAGGGAAAATAAATTAACAATTATGTATGATTGTTAAGTAACTGTTAAAAAGTTAATTGTTAAAAAAATTTAAAGGGGGCGCGGGGCGCCTTTTTGGGCGCCTGACGGCGCCCAAAATGGCGCCCTTTCTAAAATTATTGGGGGGGGAGGCTCCCCCCCTTCCCCCCCTATAAGTTACGGCCCTGTTTTATATAATACTTAGTTTAGAAATATTTTACTTAAAAAATATTTGCACAGTAACTGTGCAAATATTTATTAGAATTTATTTAATATTATTAGAAAAATTTAACTGTCAGTTAAATTTTTCTTAAATTAACCAATACTGGAGAGTAGGTGTAAATAAAGAGATATATATTTCATTTAAATCCAACATTTTCAAATCGGTCTCTGCTTAAGTATCGATGAGATAGATGGCGCCACAATTGTTGCAATTCGCTTATGCCTCTCTGGCATCATGGTTTTGCGAAGATGTGAAGGAGCATTCACCTTTTGTCGCTCGGGTCCTTGTAGTGAAATTTTTCACGTGGTGAAACCACTTTGGCGCATGCTCAGAATGTAAGAAGGTGCTTGATCATTTAGTCACTCTTTGTTCAAAGTATTTATTTCTTACTTAAAGGTGAAATTTACCAATAAGTTTTTAATTATCTGTGTACGTTTCATAATTTTGATGAAAGATTTAAAATGGTCCAGAAAATACTATACAATTTTTCCTTTTGTGTACTAAATTTGACGTCGAAAATTAAAAGAAATAATAAATATGATAAAAGATTTTATGCTTACATTGCAAAACCATTATTAAATAATAACAAATTAAATGCAAAACAATGTAAAAAAATGCCGAAAAATCTAGTTCCTCTAACTAAACTATCCTCGGTGTTTTCGAAACGTCATGAATGGAAGCTTATCAACAGCTTTTCGGCATCGGACCAAACAAACCTCCAATATCTATAACTACGCATGCGCGAAAGCGGTTTCTAAACAACGCTCCTAAAAATCGCTCAGAGGAGCGATCGGGAAATTGTTCGCCGCGGTTTTCCGAGCGGCAGCTCTTTCGCGCTTGCGCAGTAGAGAAAACCACCCTCAGACCGGTTTGCCGCGGCAATTGTTCGCTCGACTTGCCGCTCCAATGTGCTGCCTGCTTAAATCTGAGAGAAGTTGTGCGTCGAACAACTCAATGCCGAGTGGTCGAAATATCGGGTAAAGGTATGTGCACGTACACTAAATTATTTAAGCAATAAAGGATTTATCTTCTGCAAAGCCAAACAAAACCATATATAACTAGAAAACATAAGAAAAGCCACCTGCGATATAGTGCAAGAAATATAAAAGCTGGTCTTCTGATGATTGGAAGAAGGTTATTTTTAGCGACAAATCTCGTATCTGCCTAGAAACTGGAAATGGCATTGAAATCTTTGTGTGGAGGAGAGCTGATGAAAAGTTCAAAAAAGATTGCCTTAAAACTAAATCTGAATATCAGCGTTCACATTTATGGTGTGGAGTTGCATGACTTCCGAAGAAGTCGGTAAAATGTGTGTTGCGAACAATTAGTTCTGAAGTGTATATTGATATTTTAGAAATTTTTTTTGATTATTAGCACCGAGGAAAGGTTTGGTGACTCCTCCGATTACATTTTTCAAGATGATAACACCTCACGACATCCCAAGTAGCACGCTTTCGTTTTTAAAACGTTGCAAAAACGAAAAGTCGTTTCGTTGCAAAAACGTAAATAAGAAACGTAATAAAGTCGCAAATGTGTCTCGTTAGGAATACTAATTTGCAACCAATTTTGCAACGTTTTAAAGAGGTTGCAAATCCGTTACTTGTTGCCATTTTGCAACGCCTTTTCACCGATTTTGCAACGGAATAGCAACACCTTTTTACCACTTTTGCAACGTATTTCTACCGCTTTTGTAACGGAATAGTAACGTATTATAACCGTCACAGATATTTTAGTAAATTGTAACAAGTTATTACAATATCCATACAATTTAAACTAAATTTATTAAAAATATCTATTTTTATTTTTTATTAAAATACTTTACACGTAATGGTGCATAGATCAAGAAGGATTTTATATTTTCCTACATTTCTCGTACAGCTCCAACAGCTTTCACGAAGAGCACCTGATGATAAAAGACAAATAGAAATAAGCACTATAAAATATGAATGATTTTATTTTGAACAGCCAAACTGATAAATTATCCTGTATCATTTTAAATTTCAGTAAAAGAACTTCTTCGATAAACTGCAACCTTACAATTTTCCTAACACTAAACTATGAATAACCACAACAAAAAACTCTGTTTATCAGTAATGAATACTTCCGGGCGCCCATTTCTCGCCACTACACAGAACTTTATTGCTGCCAAATAACGCTTTGTAGTGAGATCTTTAAGTGCGACCAATAAAATCCTACAATTCAACGTTGTAAAAACGTTTCATTATTGCCGAAGTGCAACGATTATTTTTGACGTTTTTAAAACGTTTTTGCAACGGAACTTTTTAACGAAACGGAAATGCAACGAATGTAACCAGTTAGCAACGTTTTTAATCCGTTCTGTGCTACCTGGGATCGAAGTAAAATTTTCAAGAATTTCTTAAATCGAAATGGAAATTCTCCAATAAGGACTAAAGATTGACCTGCAAAAAGTCCGGATCTAAATCCAATCGAATATGTTTGGAATGGGGGGAAAAAAACATTGATAAGAGAAGACCAAATAATACGGAAGAACTACGCCTAGTCATCAAGGGAGGCTGGGGTGAAATTTTGTTTATTGTCTGCGCCACCCTGCCGATTTCTAGTTAAATATATGTATTTTTTGTAAATAGTCATTTATTAAAAACAGAAGCAATTTTTGTGAAGACTATTTCTTCTATGCGCCTCTCAGAAACAGCACCTGCCACACAACCACCTACTCCACCACATGGTCCGTCGAGCCGCACGGCCATAGAAGGTTAGTCAAGTTTCTTCTTTATTATTGCCTAAATACGCAAAAATGACTTTGACGACTAAGCATCAAACTGATCTGTATGGTCGAATGCAAAAATTCATACGTAACTACAAAAAGGACTCTGAAAGTAGAAAGACCAAAGAGTACTTAAATACACGATTAGTAAACTTTGATGAATATTGGAATGAGTTTAAAGATAATCATAAAAACTTGCCGCCAGATATTCCCGAAAGCGATTCGTACTTTAAAGATGACTTGTATTCGGTAGTCGAAGACTTCTATATCAACAATAAGTCGGAAATATTAACTTATTACCACTCTCGTTTTCCTGGAAAGGTCGTAGTCAAGTCGCAGTCAACTAATGCATCTGCCGCAATCACTTCTGAAAGTGCAAGCTCAGAAGCTAAATTTCCGCTTATAAAATTGCCTATATTTTCTGGAAAGTACGAAGAGTTTGCTTCATTTAAGGACCTCTTCACTTGCATGATCCTCGATAATGCATCTTTAAACCCTTGTCAGAAGCTTTACTATCTGAAAACGCATCTTAGTCACGAAGCTGAACAATTAGTCAAAAACTATCCAGTTACGGAAAGTAATTATGACGTTGTGTGGGCCGCTCTGCTCGAACGATACGAGAACAAACGGGTTTTAAGGGGTCTAAGGAGTCTTAAAAATGTGCAAAGAAGGAACTACAAAGCATAGTTTGATCTTTCATGTCATTTTTTAACTACTCAATATACAAGTATAATTTTTTTATAAGTAATTCTACAAGATTTATTTAATATGAAACAAATTTTAAAATTTATGAAACTTTAGCCAAAACTAAAATAAATGATGTTAAACATAAAGCTATTTGAACAAATTGTGATTAGGCTTGCGCGGCAAATTGTGAGGTCAAAATTGAAGACATGACCTAGAAAATGACTTTATATTGTACAAATATGTACAAACTAGAACTTATACCTAAATTCTCACCTCAATTTTAATTAGAAATAATTTTTAAAAAATTTTTAAATCAAAATTCAAAAATTTTTATAATTTTTTTTAGAAAAAAGTTCTTAAAATAAATTTTAATTAAAATTGAGCTGAGAATTTAGGTATAAGTCTTTGTTTGTACATATTTGTACAATATAAAGTCATTTTCTTGGTCATGTCTTCAATTTTGACCTCACAATTTGCCGCGCAAGCCTAATCACAATGTGTTCAAATAGCTTTATGTTTAATATTATTTATTTTAGTTTTGGCTAAAGTTTCATAAATTTTAAAATTTGTTTCATATTAAATAAATCTTGTAGAATTACTTATAAAAAAATTATACTTGTATATTGAGTAGTTAAAAAATTACATGAAAGATCAAACTATGCTTTGTAGTTCCTTCTTTGCACATTTTTAAGACTCCTTAGACCCCTTAATCAACCTCGAACTTAAATCCATTCTGTTTCAACCAAAAATCCACATAGAAAACGTCGCTAATTTAAGGGGTCACAGGAGTCTTAAAAATGTGCAAACAAGATACTACATAGCATAGTGTGATCTCTCTTGTAATTTTTTAACTACTCAATAAATGAGTATAATTTTTTTATATGTAATTCTACAAGATTTATTTATTATAAAACAAGTTTTAAAATTTATGAAACTTTAGCCAAAACTAAAATAAATGATATTAAACATGACGGTACTTGAACACACTGTGATTAGGCTTGCGCGGCAAATTGTGAGGTCAAAATTGAAAAAATGACCAAGAAAATGACTTTATATTGTACAAATATGTACAAACTAGGACTTTTACCTAAATTCTCAGCTCAATTTTAATTAGCTTACTTGAGTCTAAAGGTTAAAGACTGGAAACATATTAATGGCTTAAGGGGTCACAGGAGTCTTAAAAATGTGCAAAGAAGGAACTACAAAGCATAGTTTGATCTTTCATATAACTTTTTAACTACTCAATATACAAGTATAATTTTTTGATTTGTTATTCTGTAAGATTTGTTTATTATAAAACAAATTTTAAAATTTATGAAACTTTAGCCCAAACTAAAATAAATGATATTAAACATAAAGCCATTTGAACACATTGTGATTAGGCTTGCGCGGCAAATTTTGAGGTCAAAATTGAAAAAATGACCAAGAAAATGACTTTATATTGTACAAATATGTACAAACAAAGACTTGTACCTAAATTCTCAGCTCAATTTTAATCAGAAATTATTTTTAAAAAAATTTAAAATCAAAATTTTTAAATTTTTATTATTTTTTTTACTAAAAAGTTCTTAAAATTATTTCTAATTAAAATTGAGCTGAGAATTTAGGTATAAGTCTTTGTTTGTATATATTTGTACAATATAAAGTCATTTTCTTGGTCATTTTTTCAATTTTGACCTCACAATTTGCCGCGCAAGCCTAATCACAATGTGTTCAAATAGCTTCATGTTTAATATCATTTATTTTAGTTTTGGCTAAGGTTTCATAAATTTTAAAACTAGTTTTATAATAAATAAATATTGTAGAATTACATATAAAAAAATTATACTCATTTATTGAGTAGTTAAAAAATGACATGAAAGATCAAACTATGTTTTGTAGTACCTTCTTTGCAAATTTTAAGACTCATGTGACCCCTTAACTCTTGCAGACCCATATTTCTCCAAGCCAGGAGAGATCGAAGTCCTTCTCGGAGCTGATGTCTTCCCATATATCTTAACGGACGGGTTAGTGAAAGGTCCGCCGTCAACTCCCATGGCGCAGAATACTCTACTAGGATGGATCTTAGTAGGACCTGTACCATGCCAAACTGAAAATGCAGCTTATTCTACTATTCAGGTAACCAATTTACCTTCATCCTCACTTGATCTTAGTGACCAGCTAAAAAGGTTCTGGGAACTCGAAGAAGTGCAAGCCCCAATTAGGAGCCACCCGGAAGATGAGCTGTGTGAAACCATTTACAAGGAAACTGTAACCAGACAAGATGGTCGTTACACCGTTCAATTGCCTTTCAAAATACCTCAGCCTGCTTTAGGAGAGTCAGAAAACATAGCTTTGACGCGTTTTATGCAGCTCGAACGAAGATTCGACAAAAACCCAGAACTAGCCCAAAGGTATTCGCAGCACATGCAAGAATACATCAACCTAAAGCACATGACTGAAGTTCCTTATAGTCAGCAGCAACTGATGCCCAGGAGAGCGGATATCCAGGATTCTACCTGCCGCATCATCCGGTGTTCAAAGAAAGCACCACAACCAGCTTACGAGTAGTCTACAACGCCTCTCAAAAAACCGCAAACGGAATTTCTCTTAATGACTCCTTGCTGACAGGCCCAAACATCCAGGAAAAGATGGCTAATATCCTCCTTCGTTGGCGTTTCTACAAAGTAGCATTTACCGCTGATATAACAAAGATGTACAGAATGATCAACGTGGCCGAAAACCATCAAGATTATCAAAGGATAATCTGGAGAGACAACAAATCTCAACCAATAAAGCACTACAAATTAACTACGGTAACTTTCGGCATGGAACCTTCAGCTTTCTTAGCCATCCGGACTCTCAAACAGTTGGCATGAGATGAAGGTGATATCTACCCCATTGGATGCGAAACAATACGCAACGATTTCTATATTGATGATTTGATGTCTGGCAGTGACAACGTAGAAGATGCAGTAACCAAACAAAAGCAAGTAAGAACGGCCTTACAACGTGGTGGTTTTACTCTGCACAAGTGGGCCAGCAACTGCACACCAGCCTTGGAAGGTATCCCGCAGGAATCTCAACAAATATCAAATGTCAAAGAAATCTACAATGACGGACACATCAAGACTTTAGGTTTGTTGTGGAAACCAACCACGGACACGCTGAATTACAAGACTAATATCTCGCTCACTACAATAGCTCCAACCAAGAGAACTGTTCTTTCGGACATAAGCAAGTTCTACGACCCACTTGGCTGGATTTCACCCATCCTCGTTACAGGCAAGATCTTGATGCAAAGGTTATGGTTGACTGGTCTGAAATGGGATGAAGAGCTACCCGCCGAGATCCATCAAGAATGGATAAAGATCACGCTCAACCTACAAGAAATTGACCAAATCTCCATACCAAGGTGGACAGGTTATTCCTCAGAGGATCACTCGGAATTTCAGCTCCATGGTTTCTGCGACGCTTCCACAAAAGCGTACGCGGCACTAGTGTTCATCAAAATTACTAATACTTCAACCACGCAAGTTTTAGTAGCTAAAACCCGCATAGCCCCTCTAAAGCAGATCTCGCTTCCAAAATTAGAACTATGTGGCGCTCATCTTTTGTCTAAATTAATCTTGCATACTCTTACAGCTCTTCAAAGGACGCCTAGTAATATCTTTGCTTGGACAGATTCTCAGGTAGTTCTACATTGGCTCTCTGACCAACCAACCAGATGGAAAACTTTCGTGGCCAACCGAGTAAGTGATATTCAATCCCATCTAGATGCAACCTGGCGTTTTGTACCTTCAGCACAGAACCCTGCAGACCTAGCAACCCGCGGCACAACACCTGTGGACCTGCAAGCAAAATCTCTCTGGTGGAACGGACCCGAATGGCTTGCCGAACCACAAAGTCAGTGGCCAAAGAATCATTGTTCCGAACCCATCACTCTTGAAGAAAAAAAGGTAAAATCTATCCATGTTTCCTTTAACCCTCTAATGCATAGTGTTACCGTTCGGTAACAACACACATAATCCACTTTATTCTACTAAAATAGACCTCCCTCTCGACAAATTTGTGTTTTTTTCATCTATTACATTCCATTTTGAAGTTTTAGTTAATAATAACCCTCATAATTGACAGTAGTAAAAGTGTATTCAAAATTAAAAAGTGAAGTTTCTAACTGCTGTGAATTTACGTGTTTGGCAGAATTCAAAGTAATAATACTAGTACTAAATACAATTAAATTGCTTTGAAAAAAATATTATAGTTCAAGAGGGTTATTTTAAACTATATTTAGTAGTTTTCTAATCATTCTTTTCAAAATTGGTAGTTTGTAGTTGGTTTTTACATGTGTTACCGTTTGGTAACATCATGCATTAAGCACAACTTTTGTTTGCTTATTTGCGTGTACCTCTGTAACGGATTCACAAGAGTTCAGTGTTTAAAATGTTTGGTACAACTTGATTTTAAGAGTAAAAATAACTGTTTTATGTCGTATCATTCTGCCATTTAAAAAAATTCTGTTTAAAAATGATTTTTTGTATATTTTTATTCATTAATACCTGCTATTTGTACTAAACCTGCTATTGCCTTCTATTTGTACATTAATTTTGTTTCAAAAGTAACTACTATTCATAATTATTTTAATTACTAATTTTTCCTGTTTAACAAAATCTAAATGTACTAAATATTAATACTCTTTTTTGTTTGTTATACACGTTTTCATTAAAGATTTTATACCTAAAACTATGTGTCTGTGTGCCTCTGCAGCTTCTTATAGAATAATAAATTATCAATAAGATTTATTTTTAAGTATAATTTATTAGAAATATAATAAGTAAAAAAGGTAATAATTAGAATAAAAATAAATATTCGTACCCCCGAACTTTAAGGGGTCATAGGAGTCTTAAAAATGTGCAAAGAAGGAACTACAAAGCATAGTTTGATCTTTCATGTCATTTTTTAACTACCCAATATACAAGTAAAAATTTTTTTATATATAATTCTACAAGATTTATTTAATATGAAACAAATTTAAAAATTTATGAAACTTTAGCCAAAACTAAAATAAATGATATTAAACATAAAGCTATTTGAACACATTGTGATTAGGCTTGCGTGGCAAATTGTGAGGTCAAAATTGAAGACATGACCAAGAAAATGACTTAATATTGCACAAATATGTACAAACAAAGACTTATACCTAAATTCTCAGCTCAATTTTAATTAGAAAATATTTTAAGAACTTTTTTCTAAAAAATTTTTTTTAAATTTTTAAAATTTTGATTTTAAATTTTTTTTTAATAATTTCCAATTAAAATTGAGCTGAGAATTTAGGTATACGTCTTTGTTTGTACATATTTGTACAATATAAAGTCATTTTCTTGGTCATGTCTTCAATTTTGACCTCACAATTTGCCGCGCAAGCCTAATCAAAATGTGTTCAAATAGCTTTATGTTTAATATCATTTATTTTAGTTTTGGCTAAAGTTTCATAAATTTTAAAATTTGTTTCATATTAAATAAATCTTGTAGAATTACATATAAAAAAATTATGCTGATATATTGAGTAGTTAAAAAATTACATAAAAGATCAAACTATATACTTTGTAGTTCCTTCTTTGCACATTTTTAAGACTCCTATGATCCCTTAAGCATCTATTCAGCGCTTAATGCATGGTGTTACCGTTTGGTAACAAATTTAAAAAATGAAATTATTTAAATTCCGATGCATTTAAATTTGTTTCCGTATTTTTCCCGTGATGTATGAGCATTGGAGATACAAATATATTTTTTTGGAACGAAACAAAAAATTCATGCATTAGAGGGTTAACGAAGAGTTTGATTTGATGACAAAGTTTTCATCGCTATCTAAGCTAACCAGAGGGACTGCTTACATACTAAGGTTCAGTTCAAACTGTAAGTTACTAAAGTCGGAACGCAATCTCTCTTTTTTGACCGCCGAAGAGCTAGAAATCTCTTTTCGAATTCTAATCTCAATTGCTCAAAATCAAGACTTTCACAAAGACATTGAAAGTTTAAAGAATAAAAAACGCTTATCCCCAAAAAGTAGACTTTTACCGCCTGCTCCTTTCATCGATCAGGACGGCATATTGCGTGTTGGAGGGCGTTTGAAAAATGCAGATCTAAAGTTTTCCGAAAAACACCCAATAATTCTGTGTCCTACTAACTTTCTGACAAAGTTGATTATTGAACGTGCGCATTTGGAAACTTTACACGGAGGAATACAACTTACACTAAGCACAATACGCAGGCAATTTTGGATTATCAAAGCCCGAAGCGCAATCAAATTTGTCATACACAAGTGCATAACTTGTTGGAAGCTAAAAGCCAAAGTTTCCGAACAACTCATGGGTGATTAACCAATCCCTAGAGTCCAACAGTCGCGAGTTTTTGCCCACACTGGTATAGACTATCTTGGCCCCATTGAAATAAAGACAAGTAAACGAAGAAATGCTCCCATGTACAAAGCTTACGTAGCGCTATTCATTTGCTTAAGGGGTCACAGGAGTCTTAAAAATGTGCAAAGAAGATACTACATAGCATAGTTTGATCTCTATTGTAATTTTTTAACTACTCAATAAATGAGTATAATTTTTTTCTTATGTAATTCTACAGGATTTATTTATTATAAAACAAGTTTTAAAATTAATGAAACTTTAGCCAAAACTAAAATAAATGATATTAATTATGAAGGTACTTGAACACACTGTGATTAGGCTTGCGCGGCAAATTGTGAGGTCAAAATTGAAAAAATGACCAAGAAAATGACTTTATATTGTACAAATATGTACAAACTATGACTTATACCTAAATTCTCAGCTCAATTTTAATTAGAAATTATTTTAAGAACTTTTTTCTAAAAAAATTAATAAAAATTAAAAAATTTTGATTTTAAATTTTTAAAAAAATAATTTCTAATTAAAATTGAGCTGAGAATTTAGGTATAAGTCTTTGTTTGTACATATTTGTACAATATAAAGTCATTTTCTTGGTCATTTTTTCAATTTTGACCTCACAATTTGCCGCGCAAGCCTAATCACAGTGTGTTCAAGTACCTTCATGTTTAATATCATTTATTTTAGTTTGGGCTAAAGTTTCATAAATTTTAAAACTTGTTTTATAATAAATAAATCTTGTAGAATTACATATAAATAAATTATACTTATACATTGAGTAGATAAAAAATGACATGTAAGATCAAACTATGCTTTGTAGTATCTTCTTTGCACATTTTTAAGACTCCTGTGACCCCTTAAGTGTTAAGGCCATCCACCTCGAGCTCGTAACTGATCTAACATCTACAGCATTCATTGCCGCTTTTCGTCGTTTCACCTCTCGACGAGGTTTATGCTCAGACATTTATAGCGACCAAGCAACTAACTTTAAAGGTGCATCAAAAATTCTGAATTTAGAATTCGAAGAAGCTGTTAAGCAAATTAACCAACACGCCGCAGAACTTTTGGCTAACGACAAAATTAAGTGGCATTTCATCCCACCGTCCGCACCTCATTTTGGTGGTTTGTGGGAAAGCGGTGTTAAGCAAACCAAACATCACCTTCGTAGACTACTATGCAACACTCATCTCACTTACGAAGAAATGTCCACAGTTCTTGCTCAGATTGAAAGTGTTCTTAATTCGCGTCCTATCTCTGAAATTTCTTCGTACCCTAATGACCTAGTTCCTCTCACACCAGGACATTTCTTAGTTGGAGACTGCCTTAAGACCCCTTCCTGAACCTAGCCTTCTTCACCTAGAAGAGAACCGCCTCCACAAGTGGCAAAGAGTGCAGCAGATCACGCAACACTTCTGGAGGCGACGGCAATCAGAATACCTCTCCCGATCGCAAACCAGGCCTAAGTGGCAGAAGGTTCATCCCAACATCAAAGTGGGGGATCTTGTAATTATTAAAGAGGACAATTTACCTCCAGGAAGGTGGCTGCTCGGACGAGTTGTCCAGTGCCACCCTGGATCGGATCAAATGATTCGAGTAGTTACCTTGAAAACGAAGAATGGCACCTTAATGAGGCCCATTGCAAAAGTCTGCAGTTTACCTCACTAATCTTTTTTTTTTCTTTTCAGTTTCTTATCTTTGCAGCTTTCCATTTTAGTTAGACTTTTATGAAACCCAAGGGTTTCATGGGCGGGAGGATGTTTACGACCAAACAGTGCAGCCTCAGTTTTCCACCACCTCGCCGAATTGAAGTGAAGTGGAGTGACTTCTCCTATAAATGGCTGTCTTCTTCCTTCGGTTCACCAGTTGCCAAACCGAACTCGTTCTCGATGCAGAATCGATCCCGCTCAACGACAAAGTTCGTTGCTTTAGCCCCACCAAGTTGGACTATCTTATGTTGTACTGTTTATTGTCTGCGCCACCCTGCCGATTTCTAGTTAAATATATGTATTTTTTGTAAATAGTCCTTTATTAAAAACAGAAGCAATTTTTGTGAAGACTATTTCTTCTATGCGCCTCTCAGCACCTGCCACACAACCACCTACAACACCATCTTTAATCGAAAGTTGTTTTGAATGTTGCATAAAGTAAACAATTGTTTTCCAGCCATTTGATGGTCATGAAATCAAAAATAAACAGTTTTTAACAAAAATCAACATTCATCAATTTGATCTTGTTTTATCTCCATTTATTTACATTATCCTTTTTGTTGCAAAACACAGATATTCACACTAAAGTTTTACAAGTTTTAGAAAGAAAACAATTTGGGAATCATTTCGCTTAAGGGGTCATTTAGGTATAAGTCTTTGTTTGTACATATTTGTACAATATAAAGTCATTTTCTTGGTCATGTCTTCAATTTTGACCTCACAATTTGCCGCGCAAGCCTAATCACAATGTGTTCAAATAGCATTATGTTTAATATCATTTATTTTAGCTTTGGCTAAAGTTTCATAAATTTTAAAATTTGTTTTATATTAAATAAATCTTGTAGAATTACATATAAAAAAATTATACTTATATATAGAGTAGTTAAAAAATTACATGAAAGATCAAACTAAACTTTGTAGTTCCTTCTTTGCACATTTTTAAGAGTCCTATGACCCCTTAAACTTAATGTCTTAAATTTATTTCTTTAAAAATATTAAGGGGTTTCTATTCAAATTTTTTTTTAAAAATTAATATAATTATTTAAAAATATAAAAATTGTTTTAAATACCCTAATATTGAATGAATTTTGTTTGGGTTATTATAATATCTTTTCAGTAAGAAATTCGTTTCATTATCTTAATTATTTATAGATTGGGATAGCTTTTTATGTGCAACTCATTTAACATTATGGGACCTAAACTTTGCACGTCTCTAATTCCTCTAATAATGCTTAAAAACTAACAAAATTTGGCATTTCGTATTAACATAGGTCATAGATTTGAAATATGGACTCAAAAAGGGGTGTTACTATTGGAAATTTTAAAGTTAGTGACATTTTTAATATGAAGATGGACCCTTATGCAAATTTTGTGCCATGCAATTAACTCAGAATGTTAATTGTTCACAATGTCAAAAAGATCCGATTCTATAAAATGACTAATGGCCAAAATAATCACTAGTGGGTACTTTTTTATTTCCGCAGCTGTACCATCACTCTTATAAGTATACACTCCATGCTTAAATTGGCTCTGAACAGAAGTGCTATTCACATGAAGACTAAGTTGAGACCAACAGTAAAAGCAAAAAGGGTGCATGTAGGACTTTAAAAATTGTTGCATTACATGCGCGGAGCATTTAACTTCATTTAGCAACCAGCATTTTTTTTCTGGGTTCAAATTTTTAAAATCGACTTTTGGCCGCATAGATCGGTCAATTACCCCTCTGTGCGACCCCCGGCTAAAAGAAATCTTCGTAAAATGGGACTGAAACTTGTCTATTCATCGATTTAAAGTGTCAAAGTAAATAAAAGTGCTTGTTTTTCAATTTGATGCAAGTAGCATTCATGTAAGTGCTATTTTATTTAAGTTAAAAGGGAAATCAAATTGTCTCATTCTTATCGCGGACGCGCTTAAAAAACTGCACAAAACTTAAGCATCTAACATAGATAAAATGAACATAACAAATCTTTCTAATTGAATACCGAAGCAAAAAGCTAAAAATTATCGTCTGCAGAAAAATAAAAAACGTAGTTCAAACTAACGAATCAGGAGTGCTTGCTGCCTTTAAAATATTTATAATGTAGAAAATTTCCAATTGAAAGCGATTCGGGTGTTTAGTGCAAAATTTTGAATTGCTGCATAAATCATTAAAAATATTTTTAAAGATTTGGGGAGTTTCATTAAACAATATAATTCTTTATGTAATACTAAAAAAAATTTAAAAACCCAACTTTATTGTTGAACAATTTGAAAGTTTTATTTATTTATTTTTTTAGAATGACCCACATATGTCTGTAAAAGTAAAAATTTTATTACCTTTTCCATGATTAACTGGGACAAGAAAGAATGCAACAAGATATACAACCTAAAAGAGAAAACATTGTCAATACATTCTCAAAATAATTTGTTTTTAAAAACACTAGTTTTATTTTTATTTGTAGTCAGACTCTCGCTAGAATTGAAATGCATAACAACAGTAGTTACACGAAGTCACATTCATAGGTTATCTGACACAGCGTTTCCCATCTGGTAGGTCCATGGAGGAATGAGTAAAGGGACATCGGTGAAGCCGTCACTGCAACCGCGACGCCATCTTTCGATGGGCCAAAAAAAAAACCGGTGGGAGTGCTTAGTCGAATACGATTTTGTGTCAATATAATAATGTTTCAATTTAATATTTTAAGAAAGATTCTGAAACAATTCTAATGTATCAAAGGAATTTTTTATTTTCCTTCTGGGTGAATTGTTCAGGAGAAGACATGAAACAACTAAATTTCTACTTGTTCTTGAAAATAAATCCGTCCTGCTGTTGTTATTGTTCTTAGCTGCCTCTTTTATTTCTGCTTAATTAATTGATATTTATATCAGGTTATGGGGCCCTTCATGCTTTATTTAGCGTAAAATTAGTACTTGCTCCTTGTGAAGTTTGGTAGAACTGATTAGAAATTGATCTGATTCTTTTGAATTGAAAGTTCGTTTGGCCTAGTCATCATGTCTGATCCGAAAATACAAGTTAAAAAACTGTGTGGAAAAGAAAACTGGAGTAAGTGGAAATGGCAGATGCAGATGGAATTTGAACAATATGACTTGACAGCGATTGTACAAGGTAGTCGAAAGTGTCCCGAAGAAAACACGACGGAAGCAGAACAGAAGAAGGTGAGCGAATGGCGCCGCGATAACCAGTGACGCGTTTACCAATAGGCGTTAGAGGCGGCCGCTTGTGGCCCCAAGTTTATGAGGGCCCCCAAATTTCATAATTAATAACAAATACCTAGACTTACAGCGGTTTGCATACAAACATAATAAATGGTGTCATAACATTTTACGTGTCTCCTATTAGCTTACGGAACTATACAAGCATGACGTCACGGAGTTCCGAGAATTCCCCAGTCGTTTTCTGTAGGAGCGCTTCGATCACTCCACTTCCAAATCACCCGGTGAAAGAATTTCTAGGTGCTTTGTTTGTAAATTAAAAAAAAAGTAAAAAACACCACTTTTATTGTAATAAAAATTAAAAAATATGTTTTTGACGGGAGATTTTAGACTATAGATATCCATTTTTCTAAATCGATCCCATAGTAACGGTACACTTGAGATATTTTCGATTTTTATTGAGATTTAATGCATTGTAAACAGAAGGCAGACTGTAAACAGGCAGTAGTGTTTCAAAATTCACACGTTGTTATGTTTTAATTCTGAAGTTTTAATAATTTTTTAAAGACATACCAATACCAAATTAGGGTATTATTGAAAATCCTTCAAAATATAACTATATGTATATTTTTTGCATAAAAACTTCCCCATTTGTTGTCAATCTATTATTTAAATTTTAATAAAAATAATATAATGAATATATTATTATTTTTTATAGTAAAATATACGTCTATTTGTGATTGGGAGGAAATTATTTTAACTCTTGTATTTTTGAAATAACATTCAATAAATAATTTAATTATATTTTTAATCTAAATTGTTAATTGAACACATGCAAATATATACATATTCGATAATTTGTATTTCACTTGCATTTTTAGTTATTTTGATTATCCCGAAGTTTGTCTACGAAGGACGATAAAATGCCCATAACCTTTATTTAGCAATGAACTCCCCTGAATCCTACATAAATACAGGCAATGTGCTTTGTTATTTTTTCTATTATTAAATTAAATACTTTTTAAAAGTATAAGTGAAATTCTTGTCTCTTGTAATATTTAGCCAAGACAATGTTTTTTTTTCAGCCCCGATTGCCCTCCAAAAGAGGGGAGAATCCCTTTACAAACTGGTTCATCCTTCATCATGCTTTTTTTTTATTTGTACAAGTGTTAAGATTTTTTTAAATTCTAATTTCTGTTTGGGGGAGGGGGTGAGGGGGCCCCCAACTTCGGAAGCCGCCTATGGCCACAACATCCATAAACGCGTCACTGGCGATAACGCCAAAGCGGCGGCGTAAGGGCCCTCATCTCAAAAATTAAAACATCAAGTCGAGTTTTAAGAAACACACCATTCGATGCCTAATTTTGAAAATAAGAAAATTTCAAAATTTTGGCTTTGAAATTTAATTTTTAAGGGAGATATGGGGTTTTAAACTTTAAAAAAGACGTTTTTTGTGTCAAGAATAACACATGTCCAAAAACGCTAAATTTCTCCAAGTAATTTTTTTCATACACAGAACAAGTTCACTTAACAAAAGACAAAAAACGAAAAAAATTTGATGACTAGATTTTTAATTAAAAATTATCAAAAATGTCTAAAAATTAAAATTTTTTAGGGGGTCACAATTTTGAAAATTACCGTCCGAACACGTTGCAATTTCTTCGCATGTAAGTTACGATCGTGATAAAACCTCCCTAAAAATTTGGAAGCATAATTTTAATTAGTTTAAGAGCAGTTGATGACAAAAAGCAATTCTTTTGCAAATCCCCCCCCCTCCCAGCAGTTTGGCGATGTTGGCTATAGTGATTAGAAAAAAAAGGGAGATGTAGCCAAATGTAGTCGTTCTGCCTAGGCGAGGGGTAATATGAGACGTATGTGGGGGGAATGGGGGAGAGAAAATGGAAGAGGTATAGAGATAACTGGAAAGTGAGATAAGAGGTGTTCTTCGTTTACTATTTTTGGTTTGGACCAGATTCGTAAACGGTGCTGATTTTCTGAATCGTGAAAGGGACTGGACATTTTTCCCCCCGCTTTGCTTCAAGTGACGATTGTATTTTTTTGTGTCATCTACGGCATTTACAAAGAGTGTCTTCTCCGTTAAAATTTAATTTTGGATTTTTTTTTTCTGTCAATAGTAATAAAAAAGCTGTTTTTGAATATTTTTCCTAGTACCTAAAGGGGTAAATCCGGTACCATTTTTTTTATCTTGAAAACTACACTGAAAAAAAAATTCGCCCCTGTCACCTAGAAAATAGTCAGTTTATCTAGAAAATATCGCCATATATGCTCCCTAGAAATTCTAGATCCCAGAAGTAGAGAGTTCTAATTGAGAATCTGACTGAGGCGCCCAGAATTTTCTGGTTCCCTGAATTAGAAGAATAGGGACGTGGATTATAATTCCTAGTTCCCAAAAAGAATTATAAGTTCAAGCATCAGAAGTTATAGTTCCCTGCTACTGAAAGATCAGATCTCGGTACTAGAATTCCTAGATGCTTCAACTAGAATACTTGTCTTCTTTAACCAGAATATAATGAGTCGCAACTCATAATTTCTGAGTATCTCTAACAACATTCTTGGTTTCAAGAACTAGAATTTCCAGATATCTTGACTAGGATATTTAGTAGGGTGGGCCGAAAAAAGCTTTATTTTATTTCGCATCGCTATAGTGCGGAAAAGTTGACATTGGTAAAGACATGAAAAATGCACTAAATTTTTTTTAATTAATTTATCTTCCGTTCGCCCAATGCCATAAAAGTTGGATTTAATCATTTTAAGCAGATAAATTATTTGAGTTGTGTTGCTATTCATGAATAACTACTGTTGTTGTTGTTTCTAATGCCGCTCGGTAACCGAGCCCGGAGTAGAGGACTACCCGATTTAAGGCGAAGAGGGCGGCTTCCATTTTTATTGAGCGCCACAAGGGAGGAAGTCCGACTTTTGCCCGTCAGCATGACACATCCGTTTTACAGGAAGGTCCCTTTCACACATCCATTCTCACTCACATATCGGAATTTTGATCCAGATCAAAGGCCGATAACCCCCTGATCTGGCACCCCCAGAGGTATTAATTTGGTATGGGAACATGGAGGATTTTGTGACCACGACATATTTAACGTGCCCCAGCCACCATTAGTCAACACGGCGGTCTTTAGCCGCGTACAAGCGCCGACCCAGCGACCATTAGAATTGCGAGAGCCGCCGAGGACAGAACCCACAACCCTTCCGATACGAGCACGACGCTTCACACGACTGAGCTACCGCGGCTCTCGAATAACTACTAAAAGTAACTACTACGTACTTTTTGTAGTTAATTCATGATATCGGAACGCAACTAAAAACATCTATCGGGAATAAAAAAAATTCGCTTTTTGACTTGTTTTGATGGCATTGCGAGAACGGAACACAAAGTAATAAAATAATAATAATTAGTACATTTTTCACGTCTTTACCAATGGCAACTTTTCCGCACTATAGCGATCTGAACACAACTTTTAAGAGTATTTAGCTTTCTCTTCTTTAACAAATCATTCTTATAAGTATTGGTTTTGTTACACAAAGCATCATTTTTGGAAGTAAAGAAAATTATTCTTTTTATCCGCTAGAGGGCTAAGATCACTAGAATTTCAGAAAATTCTAGTTTCTTCCGTATATAATTTCTAGATTTCTCGTCTATGAGACATGAGGTCGCACCCATTTGAAATTATCTGTAAATAATTGAGTGCTCTAGAGGATAGTCTCACAAGCGATAATTCTCGAGCATGATAGATAGTGTAGAAATCAAGCAATAATTTCTCGTTACACGAACGATTCATTCTCGTGTGGTAACTAGAATAGCACGGACTAGAAATTCTCGATCATTTCGGTTAGACAGGTTATGTGTGTCACCTGCACGCATTATTTTGGGCTCCATTCTTCTAACTTTGGGACTCAGAAAATGGCTACCTATTCATTCTAGATAAGAACGGTATATATTTTTTTTCCGTGTACTAAGAAACGGTAAAATAAAGGCATCAAACATCGAGGCCATACTAAAAGGACAAAGGTACAAACGAATAGCTGCACAAACCTTAGAAGTGAGGAATAAACGACCCTGCGGTTTAATGCATTATTTTTCAATTTGATAATTTCGTATAGTACTTAAATGTAAGGGTATTTAAGCATTTTTTAATTCATTCATTCCTTGAAAAAGGGCGAGATTCCATTAATTTCTATTATTTTTTAGGCTTTCATCGAGTGTTAATTATTTGTTACAGATATAGGTTTTCACTTTATAATTATTTTTATTTTAATAAAAATATTACGTATTTTATAAAATAATATTACCAGAGGACGTACATAAATGACTCCCTGCTCAATACTAGATATTTAATTGCGTATTAAAATAAATACCGACGTCTGGGCATCTTTATTGTTTATGAAAAGATTTGGGTTTGTACAGAGAAAGCAATCCAAATATTTGACGTTTTTCGAATCGTTTACCGATTTCCAAAGTATTTTTACGGGGATAATTTTTAATATAAAGGACCAAATAGAGGGGGTGAGCCTTAAAAAATTCATGTCCGGGGCTCTGTCAAAATCTACTTCCTACAGGTCCTACATTGCTTAATCCGGCCTTGCATGGGCGATCCCTGGATTACATTCTCTGGCTTGCTCATTCTTGCCAGCTTTCTAAAACACTCCACTTTTCAATATTTAAAGTATATATTATGTCATAAGAATAAATAACTTTCCTATAATTAGAATCAGCATGCCACGAAAATACAAATTACTTTCAAAAGCACGTTTTTTTTTTGTGTGTGCAACTTTTAGGCTAAAATTTTTTTTAACTGCTTTTCTTTCCGGTAATGTAACACCATCTCTCGACTAAAAATTTAACTTTTAAAGATCTGAGGTGTTTTTATTGAGAGCATTGCCTATAATGGGTGGGGCCCGGATGGCCGAGTGGTAAGCATCGCAGGCCAGCAGTCTGCGTGCTGTAACGGGCGCGGGTTCGATTCCCGCCTTCACCCTGGGTGTATTTCCTCTCTTTGTGACAGTAAAAAATCTTTCTGTGTCTGTCTTACTTGACGAAGACTTATAAGCGGCTCACTGAGCAAGCACACAAGTCGGAATATATATGTAAAATACCCTACCCTACCCTACCCTATAATGGGTACAAGTACTTCATAAATTTTGTGTTTTCTTCACGTTTTGGAGGGTGATGATTCCAAAAAAGTTGTTTCCGAACATTGTTCTATCCGTTTGTCTGAAGCCACTTTTCAATTTGAACCAAAAGAGTAGAGCAACATACTTCAAATGTGGCTCACGAGTTCCCAGATACTTGTCGATCTTCATAATAAGGTTTCCGAGAAAATTGCGCATGTGCAAGGGTCATTAGGGTCAAGCTGCCATTAAAATTTTTAGGTTTTAAAGTTATTAAAGTTAACATCTTATATCTATCTTAAAATGTGTATTAGCAAGAAAGGAAAAAATGCATATTCATTTTTAAATTAAACGGAGTTAAAGATTTTAACATTTTATAAAATTTAGTCTATTCTGATGTCGTCTGATTTTTATTGTAATAAAACATAGATAACTTAGCAGTGAACAGATGGTATAATTAAAACAAAATTGCACCTGTTCTATGGAGATCGCAGTTTCGCGTTAAAACAACATTACATCGAACATTCAAAGCATCTGGCTTGTTAAAAAAATGAATTATGGGTACAAAAATCGTTTCAAAGCCATTTTACGTTTGATCTCTAAAGCTATCGAACGCATTTTGTACAATGTCCTAAACTCCTAAAATGACTGCATCACGATTGTAAAAATAAATTGTTTAAACGATCATGTTCTACTGTTGTAGAAATGCTGTAAATGAAGTAAACGTTATACGACTTTCAATTACTGATTATTATTTAAAAGTTATTATGTACCTTATTAAGTATTTTCAATAACTTTCAAACCTACAAAGTTCTATGGTAGCTACTCCTTGCAAATGCAAAATATAGAAAACTTTATTTTGACGTCCGACTAGTACATGGAACCAAGTATAAAATTTGAAGTCTGTATCTTATTGCACCGAATAATCGGTTACTAATATTCGGTATTCTGCCACTTTAGCCGAATATTTGGTTTGGCCGAATAGTGGAATTATTATTATTATTTCAAATTTCTTCAGGTTACCAACTTCTGAAACATCGAAAAATTCCCAAACAGGACTTGTTTTCTTTTTTCATAGACTCAAATACTTAAGTTTTTGCTATTAGCTTCCACACTACGTTTATAACGTAAAAAGTGAAAGGTTTTATAATCGTGCAGTCCGTCCGTCTGTCACCCACTTTCACAGAACGAACCAAAAGTCTCACAAACAAGTAAGATACGTCATTTTGAAGCAAGTTTGAATTAGAACTAGCTACAAGCCCTGTTTGGCGAATTTCTGAGGTGCTGTTAGGTGTTTCCTGTTGAGCGTAAATATTGTGTCGAAGCGGTGTAAGTGACAGATTCTGTAACAAACCAACTTGTTTTTATTTATAATGTTAAACTAAACTCTATTCATGTTGTATTAAATAAACAATAAATGCTGCATCTATCACAATTGTAATTTTGTTCAAAATACACAACATTAATTTTGTAATTATATAATAATATTGTAAGACGCGGTTTATTATTTTTTTTCTAATTTTCATCCTACATCGGATCCACCTACTTCTGTTTTTGTTTTCATACTTCCGATTTCGTATTGTGATTTTACCAGTTTAGACTTTTTAGAAGGCTTGTTTTAATAACAAACGAGTACTACTTTATTGTGTGATGCTTTAACTAAACATTTAATGGCTGTATTGTATTAAAATTATTGTATATATACTAAATTTGAAGTCTGTAGCTCTTTTATTTCGAATTGTAAAGTAGTTTCAGTCAGACAGACAGATCAATGCAAAAAAAAACAATTTTTTAGTATGAGCACCCTCACAAACGTGTAGAAGGCACAAATAGTTTCATTACCATATATTTAATTCTAGGTAATTGAAAGTTTATAACAACTTAAAAAATTGGATGGGTACAAAGGGGGGGGGGGGTAGTAGGACGTACGAATAGAAACAAAATAACAGAATAACAGACGTACAGACAGGTGGCCAAACACTATACATTGTAGTCATCCAATTTTTTTTATTTTCGAACCAAAAAAATTATTTCCAAATTCAGGCACTTTGGATCGGAAATTGAAAGGGATATGGACGGATGTACAAACGTATTAAATAAGAGATCTATGAAGTCCTATCTTCTAAACAAAAAAAGAAATTTGAAAATCGGAAGTTTAGTACAGGAATTATGAAACAATTATGGACCAAAATTACCTAAAAAATGTCACTTATCTCGTTCTTCCACTTCCACTAAACGACTGCCAAATTGTAAATTTCGTGTTATTACGTAAATTACGGTTAAGCCAAAAGCCACCATACCACCAAGCATTTTGAAGAACCATACGAATATATCATGCAGAAAAAAACTATGATTTTGTGAAAGAGAGAGAAGCTGCAAACTAAAAGCTTTGAAGCTCATTTTGTCCCTTTTTCACCTTTTTGTCACTTAGCACGTTCTTCCACTAAGCTCTTCAATTTAGAAATTTTATTTAAAAACTTTTAGATTTTCCAATCATTGACGCAATTCGCCCTAGATTTAAAAGAGAAATTAAAACACCAGTTTGTTATATTTATAGATATATATTTTAATTTTAAATCAATTGTGGAATTTGGCCATGCAATTCATATTTTTAGAATATTTTGTCTTTTTTTTAAAAAATTATTTAAAATTTGTCTTAATTCACTCCGTTGATATATGGTACTAGCTTTTCTTCTTATATATACTTCCAATCTAAATATTTTTATACTAATCTTTAAAAATATTAGTAACAATAAACCAGTAGTAATATTAGTCATGCATCATTGAAATGCATTTATAAAAGAATTTGATGCAGAACAGTTTTTTTTTTCTATATCGTGCAACCACAAAATCTTCACAACTAATAATATCATCGAAAAACCATATGATTAGACATTTCTTTGTCTGGTTGGACTGGGCAAGGAAAAGAGGGACACATCAATACCCCTAAAGGGTAGAAAGGGCCCTTTTCACGTAGAACTTTCAAAGCGGCATTAGAACCGTCCGCGTCCATCAATTACGACTGTCACCAACCCTCCCCCCCCCCCCCCACACTAGGTTGTTCTCCCGCCTCACTAGGGTTGCTAGTTTTCACTAACCAGTAAGCTCGCCAAAGAACTCCCCAAAGGAAAGTCCGATTTTTCCCCCCATATCAGCTAGGTGAAGTAAAGTGAAGAAACCACGCTCGAAATCGGAGGGCGAATGAGGGCCCTTAAGGGGGAATAGTACCGAGAATCGGCTTCTCAAGCGAAGGCTTCTCTCTATGTTAATCCTATGGGAAAAAAATAAAAAGTCTGCCACATTTCTCCGGCTGTGTTGAATATTTTTACAAACGGTTTTTTTATATGATATATGCAGCTGATTTGCCGGTCTCTACCTTTTCACTTTTTTGAAATTGGTTTAAATAATTTTTTGATTATTAATAAATAATTTTACAATATGAACTAGGTCGAAATTTGAAAAACTGAAAAGATAGAGACGTAGAACTTTAAATTTAATTTTCATTTAAAAAAAAAGTTCGCAATTATTTGCATTTTTAGGGTACAAAAGTGGCAGCGAAATTATGAAATTTTCAATATCCAGTCTTAGCCAGGAAGTAGCGCCCCCTAGGAGTAGAAATTAAGCTCCTCCCCCTAAAGTAAGCTCCTCCCCTTTTAGTTAAAGATGCTGAAACTCAGATAAGATAAGGTACGTGTAGTTCAATTTCAAGGGTCTGCGAATTTTAACTTCTGCTCCAAAAGCTAAAGTTTCAATTCATTGTGAATGTGTGTTTTCGGACGCCGATTTTGAAAATACAAATGGATTTTTTACTATAGCGTCCAGTTTAAAATTTTTAATTTTTTTTTTAAGTGGCATTGATTCATTCTATTATATTCTAATTCTTAATTAGTAAACAAAACTTTTTAAATTACTTTCAAGTGATTTATTTAAAAGAGTTTGAAATATGTTTTGGAGACTTGAAGTTCAGAAAAAGGCATTACAAAGTGTGAACTATTGCATAAATTTGGATATTTTTGTTGAAATATTAATTTAAGTTAAAATCCTAAAAACATGTACTTCTTGAAGTTTTTGTTTTATAATTTACCATTTCTTTCCATAAAGGTTTTTTGCATAACATTTTAAATCTGTTTGGGCATTAAGTAGCAGTATTGGCTTGTTTTATATTAGGTAATTTTTTTAACTTTTTTTTTATCTTCCGCGGTTTCAATGGATGTTTCGGTTCCACTCTCAAGGCGAGGTCTTTCCATCCGTTGTGTTCCAATATAGGTTAGGTCCAATTAGTTTTAATTATCTTCGCACTAGAGCTCCACGAAGACTATTGGCGACGGGCGTTGTAGTTTAAAACCGCGGTCAAGTGACGAGTCGACATCAGAGTATACACCCAACGCAACTGTTCAAGGAGACATCGTACGCAGTGTTGGGACTTTGAAGAATATTTAGCGTGCATTCTCTATGCATGGGGTATTATTCGTCGGACATTTTTTCTTCTCGGACGGTTTATAGGTTGGCAGTTGTTTTGGCGATGCCCCGACCGAACCTGGGACCTTTCACATGTAAGGCAAAAATGCCTTAACCTACTGATCTGTTCTTTTTTCTTTATGTGCATCATTTTCTTATTCCTACACTGTAAATAATTTTGGTGTAACTTCACACCAAAAATGGTGGCAACAAAGTAGCCACCAAAAGTGGTGTAAGGAAACACCACCAGTAAATTGGTGTAATGAAACACCAATAACTGACTGGTGTGTAGAAACACCACATTTGGTGGCTACTCTGTTGCCAC
Source organism: Hylyphantes graminicola (assembly GCA_023701765.1). Lineage (NCBI taxonomy): Eukaryota > Metazoa > Arthropoda > Arachnida > Araneae > Linyphiidae > Hylyphantes > Hylyphantes graminicola. The sequence goes on from CM043123.1 coordinate 47,302,913, forward strand.
CATTTTTTGGTGTGATAAAACGCCACTAATGATTTGGCGCACTAAAACACCTAACAGGGTGTTCTGGTAACTAATTTCTGAATCTAAAGGATGAAAAGGATTTTTTAAAACAAAACTTTTTGGAGCAAACTGATTTCTTATATCCTAAACAACATATGCATGCACTGTTAAAAAGTACTAATTTTATAATTATATCTTTGGTTGCAGCAAATTTAAGAAATAATTTAGTTAGCATCAGTACATCGAACTCATGGGAACTGTTTTAATATAAGTTTAATGGACGTTATTATAGCATTATAACTGGGAATAAAAACATCATACTATAGGCAAAAACGCGGTTTGTTATGATCTACAAGCAAGTAGTGAAACTAAACTTACATAAATAAAATCGCTTTTTTCCCTGTTGGAAATGAAATGACACATTGTGAAGAAAAATGTACAAATAACAGTTTTTCAGTGTTTTTCTTGACTTATTTTTAAGTCGAAATGCAATTGCATTAACATTCGATTGGAAATCGAGGTTACGCCAATTTGTTTTGAAAACTTTACTATTACAAAATGGTAACTTCTAAATTAAAAATGTTTTTTTATCCACCAAAGCTACTCTTAATTGTTAAATAAAAATACGCGTAGAAGACTTGTACACTCAATTAAGGTATTTAACTGACTTTATTATTGCATTAAAACCCTGTGTAAAAACATCTTTTACGCTTGGTTTCTTGCGAAAACTTTGCTATTACAAAAACCAAACTTTCTTACTTAAGAATGAATTTTTCTAAATATAAAACACTCAATTAGGAAACAAATATGTCCCTTGAGCACTTGCAAGCTAATTTTGTTCATTTACTTGATGGTATTATTGCAATAAACTCGGTTTTAATACGTTATTACTCTGTTAATAAAATGTAAACAAAGTGTACCAATTTCAACTTTTCTACCAATTAAACACTATTTTGAAACTTTACTCGCTAAAAATATCGGAAACTGGTAAATTACAGAAATAATGAAAAATAACAGCTCTTAAATTGCAATGTGTGTTTTAACATTGCACCCATCACGGACCGAGGTGCAATTTTGTCACATATACAGACCTGCATTTAAAAATATGCATATAACTATGCAATCTTGGGATGAAAAAGTTAGGTCTGGTTTAGGCAGTAGTGTACTTACCAAAAAATAACAACTTTGAAACAATACATGGGGTCAGAGGGGTGAATTTGTTTTTTTCATGTCTCATTGCCGAGCCGACGATTAAAAACCAAAGTTTTAGCTGGAAGCTTAAATAATCACTAAACCTTGGAGTGTCATACACCGAAAGAAAGGTCTGGGAATCTAGAACCAGAAAACAAAAAAAAAAATTTGGCACTTTCTGAGCCCATTGAGTTTTGTGTCCAAATGTGTGTTCTAACATTGCACCTATCACCGACCAATGCAATTTTGTCACATATACAGAAGTGCATTTAAAAATATGCATACACCTGTTTAATCTTGGGTTGAAAAAGTTAGGTCTAGTCTAGGCGGTGGTGTACTTACCAAAAAACAGGACTTTGAAACAATACATGGGGCCAGAGGGGTGAATATGGGAATTTTCATGTCTTATTGTTAAGCCGACGATTAAAAACCAAAATTGTAGCAGGAAGATTAAATAATCATTGAAAATTGAAGTGTGATACATCAAAAGAAAGGTCTTGTTATCTAGAAAAACAATACACTGAAACATTAATAGTAAAATAGAGCAGTGGAGTTTTAATATTCAAGATAGCTTTCAATGCTGTGTCGTCCAAATCGTCAACAGAAACAAATGCTTAATTCATGTGTGGTAATCAAATAAATGAGTGAGGTGTGTGCTGCAATACATTTTTTGAAACCTCCCAGCAAGGGGTACACTAAATTATGAAATAAACATACTCAAAACACACAAGAGTTTACTTGCATAAATGTACTACTGGATTATTGCACTTTGCGATTCAGTAACATGCACTTTGAATCAAATTTAAACATAGTTTTTCTGTCAGTTAATGTGCCAAAACTGTATTTCAATAAAGTAAATATATTTTTATTAGTCAATTCAGTAATTTAAGAAAAATGAATTTTCAACTAAAACAGTTTGCTTTTCTACTCTTTACTTTTCATAGCAGAAACAGCAGGTTAATGTTCATTGTAACAACAAGTTTTAAATGTAATTTTTCAATAATAATTTCACTAATCATTATCATTTATACTAGTACAAACATATAAACACAGCCCTAAATTTCTTGTTACAACCAGAACTGATTTTATTATTTATTAATATACTTTTTCTTTTTTTGTAGTACTCAATTTTTAAAATACATTTACAAATTTATATTTATACTAATTATAAACTAAATAAATATAATGTATTTTTTATTTATATTTCAATATATACAATATACAGAGCAAAAATTAATCTAAATAAAATTGCAACATTCCTGATTATCTCGATAACATTCGCTAACACCCTATGAAAAAACCCCCAAAAAACCAAAGTGGGTTTGGTTTTCCATCGAAAAAAACTCAGGCTCTTTTTACAACCCTGTTCGCTTACCTTCAGTTTTCAATCGAGCCAGCCGCCCCGGTGAAAGTAGGCTCGGTCTTGTTACTATATCGTCAATACAACTTTATTACCAGGAATGCAAATGGATATATAACTTAAGACTTAACACTCTCTAAAAAACACAGTCCCTTAAAGGTTGGTTGGCGAATTGCTCGCTGGCTTCATCGAACACAACTTGCCACGGAACTTGTCTGATCTGATGACCCAGGCAGGTCTTCAGTCACAGGAACTTCAGATATATTTACTGTAGTTGGGGTCCTGTACAAAACAGATTCATCGAATTCTAGTGGTGGTTCATATGCAGGAGTTACCTCAGGCGTCTCAAGCTGTCAAGAGGTTGTATAACTCCAACATTCATAGGCTTCAACCTCTCGTGGGTGAACTATTCTTTATATTTCCAATGCCATGTATTTCATATGAATCCCTCGAATCTCCAAAGAATGTCGTGCTGCCACTTCCCTCGAAAGAGCCACCTCTGTTGCAGTTTTCAAAGTTAATTCTTGATCAGCCAGCATTCTTCTTTGCGCATTTTCATCTTGGAATCCACAAACCAAACGATTTCGTAGAATAGAATCAAGATGACAATTAAAATTGCTATTTTCTGGTAACCACTTTCTAATTTCGGCAAGAAATTGCGAGACAGTTTTTATTTGGCAACTAACCCCAATTGTTGAATAGCACTGCATAAATTTTTCAATTTGGCCCAAGGTTGCCATTATACAAAAGCATACAGTCAGTCGTTAGTTCGTTTCTTGATTTTTCGCTAATCTTCAACACAACTTTATTAGGAGGAATTCACAACATATATTTAACTTGACTTAACATACGGAAACGGAACAAAAGCTTCCATTACACGCGAAGTACGTTTTTTAAAAACAAACAATCCAACTCCTTCACTTCAGTTCAACACCAAATTTGGTGTTTCGTTTTGAAAATGTCGTCGAAAGGTTACCAGTTAAACCATTCTTGGTGTATGTTAACACCTATTTTTCTTAAAGTTTAACCCTCTAATGCATAGTGTTACCGTTCGGTAACAAGTTACATAATCCACTTTATTCTATTAAAAATAGACCTCCTTCTCGACAAATTTGTGTTTTTTTCATCTATTACATTCCATTTTAAAGTTTTAGTTAATAATAACCCTCATAATTGACAGTAGTAAAAGTGTATTCAAAATTAAAAAGTGAAGTTTCTAACTGTTGTGAATTTACGTGTTTGGCAGAATTCAAAGTAACAATACTGTACTAAATACAATTAAATTGCTTTGAAAAAAATATTATAGTTCAAGAGGGTTATTTTAAACTATATTTAGTAGTTTTCTAATCATTCTTTTCAAAATTGGTAGTTTGTAGTTGGTTTTTACATGTGTTACCGTTTGGTAACATCATGCATTAAGCACAACTTTTGTTTGCTAATTTGCGTGTGTCTCTGTAACGGATTCACAAGAGTTCAGTGTTTAAAATGCTTGGTACTACTTGATTTTAAGAGTAAAAATAACTGTTTTATGTCGTATCATTCTGCCATTTAAAAAAATTATGTTTAAAAATGATTTTTTGTATATTTTTATTCATAAATACCTGCTATTTGTACTAAACCTGCTATTGCCTTCCTATTTGTACATTAATTTTGTTTCAAAAGTAACTACTATTCATAATTATTTTAATAACTAATTTTTCCTGTTTAACAAAATCTAAATGTACTAAATATTAATACTCTTTTTTGTTTGTTATACACGTTTTCATTAAAGATTTTATACCTAAAACTATGTGTCTGTGTGCCTCTGCAACTTCTTATAGAATAATAAAATTATCAATAAGCTTTATTTTTAAGTATAATTTATTAGAAACATAAAAAGTGAAAAATTTAATAATTTGAATAAAAATAAATATTCGTACCCCGAACTTTAAGGGGTCAGGAGTCTTGAAAATGTGCAAAGAAGGAACTACAAAGCATAGTTTGATCTTTCATGTAATTTTTTAACTACTCAATATACAAGTATAATTTTTTTTATATGTAATTCTACAAGATTTATTTAATATGAAACAAATTTTAAAATTTATGAAACTTTAGCCAAAACTAAAATAAATGATATTAAACATAAAGCTATTTGAACACATTGTGATTAGGCTGGCGCGGCAAATTGTGAGGTCAAAATTGAAGACATGACCAAGAAAATGACTTTATATTGTACAAATATGTACAAACAAAGACTTATACCTAAATTATCAGCTCAATTTTAATTAGAAATTATTTTAAGAACTTTTTTCTAAAAAAATTAATAAAAATTTTAAAATTTTGATTTAAAAAAAAATTAAAAATAATTTCTAATTAAAATTGAGCTGAGAATTTTGGTATAAGTCTTTGTTTGTACATATTTGTACAATATAAAGTCATTTTCTTGGTCATGTCTCCAATTTTAACCTCACAATTTGCCGCGCAAGCCTAATCACAATGTGTTCAAATAGGTTTTTGTTTAATATAATTTATTTTAGATTTGGCTAAAGTTTTATAAATTTTAAAATTTGTTTCATATTAAAAAAAATCTTGTAGAATTACATATAAAAAAATTATGCTTATATATTGAGTAGTTAAAAAATTACATAAAAGATCAAACTATACTTTGTAGTTCCTTCTTTGCACATTTGTAAGGCTCCTATGATCCCTTAAGCATTTATTCAGCGCTTAATGCATGGTGTTACCGTTTGGTAACAAATTTAAAAAATGAAATTTTTTAAATTCCGATGCATTTATTTTTTTTTTCCTTATTTTTCCCGTGATGTATGAGCATTAGAGATACAAATATATTTTTTTGGGACGAAACAAAAAATTCATGCATTAGAGGGTTAAATAAAAACCATTTTGAGTGAATTACAACACCGATTTTGGTGCTGACACCACAAGTCGTGTACATTTACACCTTATTTAGCATTTCATAACCCAAAACAAGCGTAATAATACTCCCTTGTTTTTACAGTGTATAATCTATTAAACCTTTATCGCTGCATACTCGACATACCGAATAGCCCGTATAAATCCCATACAGTAGTTCCCGCGTTCGAATCCCGGTTGGCATTTATGATTGACTTGTCAATGCAATGTTATTTGTCTACGTGTTGGTCCTCTTTATTTGTGTAAAAAAGATGTCTAACCTCTCCGGACGCTCTGCTAACAATCTTCCATGGGATATCCATTATCACAACAACAGCATTAAACCTTATAAGTTTCAATTAGATTAAATTTTCCCTAACTCCTAGAAGATAGCTAATTATTCGAGGTAGCATACTTCAAATCCAGATTGACGAATTTTCTTCAAAGAAAATTGCAATTTGGTTGTTTCAGATCATATAAGTTTCTAGTTTTCATTTTTGTCAATTGTGATTTAAATGGTTGTTTCGGTTTTAATCTTAAATAAAATCTTCTTTAATAAATGCTCGATAAAAATCGCAGATATTAAGTAATGAGAATTTATTTAGAAAATGTCTCCAATTTTGAGTTTGAAGCAAGTATGCGAGGATTCGCGCAGGAAACAACCTAGATTAATAGTTTATTTGTTGCTGTTCAAATTATACAACTTTCGGCCAGTCTCAAGCTCGTCTTCTTCAAAAAATATACACAACACAACTACAATAGTGCCTCTTATAAAAAAAAAACTTCAAAATTTTTTCAAAAACTTTATTTTTTAAGACGGGCTTTCCTTGCAAATTTGGAAATTATCGAATAGTTACGTCTCGATCCGTCATGCTGGCGCATACCCCTCCCTCTCTGAGCGTTCCGTAATTTATGTACGTCCCCTTATAAAAAATTTAATATTTTGAAGAATATTCTAAATACAGGGTGGTTATAAAATAACGCTCGCTGTTCTGAGTGGTCTGTTGCTTTAATGCATAATTTGCAAAAAAGGATATGAATTAATTTTAAAAAGTACACTTTTGCAAGCATATAATTTTTTTTGTTCTGAAAAATAATCGTATGAGAATTTATGTAAATATACTTCGTAATAAAATGTAGTTTTTTAAAAAAAAAATTGTGTGGAATATTCTTGAGAAGAAAAAAATAAGGCATTAAGGGGTCATAGGAGTCTTAAAAATGCGCAAAGAAGGTACTGCAAAGCATAGTTTGATCTTTCATGTAATTTTTTTAACTGCTCAATATATAAGTATAATTTTTTTATATGTAATTCTTTAAGATTTATTTATTAAAAAACAAATTTTAAAATTTATGAAACTTAAGATAAAACTTAAATAAACGATAACAAACGTAAAACTATTTACAGAATTTGAAACATTGGGATTAGGTTTGCGCGCCAAATTTTGAGGTCAATATTGAAGAAATGACCAGGAAAATGACTTTATATTGTACAAATATGTACAAACAAAGACTTATACCTAAATTCTCAGCTCAATTTTAATTAGAAATTATTTTAAAAAAAATTCAAATCAAAATTTTTTAAATTTTTATTATTTTTTTAGAAAAAAGTTCTTAAAATAATTTCAAATGAAAATTGAGCTGAGAATTCAGATACAAGTCATTGTTTCTACGTATTTGTACAATATAACACTTCTATACAATATAACAACTTCTTTGCACATTTTTAAGACTCCTACGACCCCTTAAAGTGTTCTTCGATTCGGAACACCAAAAACCTCCATTTAACCGATCAAACTAAACCGATTCCGAACACCACAATGCAATTTCGATTAAACATAAAAAAGGAAAGTGCCACGCAAGTGCATATTTGATTGAAGTATCAAATAAACCAATTTTAGTATAAAACACAATTCTTCTCGCAGATATAGCTGTAAGCAAGTTGACCGGCAAACCCTGAGATCCGATACCATGATCAAATGTGGTCCTTCTATCATTCATTCAAATATCTACCGTATAGAGAGGGTTTGTGCATATTAAATAAATTGCGGTGCGATGTTTCATAGTCTTGCACAATATTACGAATTGATGCCTAGTCAGCGTCAATCTTGACGGCATTTAAAAATTACGAGACAAAATTCCACGTATAGGTATAATACAATTTTTAAATAATTTGTAATATACATTTTAAAACCGCGTACAGTAGAACTTCAATTATCCGAAGTGCGAATGATTATCCGAATTTCTTAAAAAAAATTGCACCCGGCCCACCTGGTAATGTTTTGTCTTTGTTGGATGTTATACCTGGTAATATTTTTGTGCCAACCAAAAAAATTACTAGCCATGACATCCTCTTGATATTAACAGCAATAGGTAGGCAGGTATAAATGTTTATATGTCACATATAAACTTTTTTACCAACTGTAACTGCTTCCACTTTTTGAAGTCACCTGTTATTTATACAAATTATCTTTTTTTTAATACTTATAGTGTAGTAAATGTTTGTATATTTATCATTCACTTCTAAAAGAAACCTACAAATTTTAACTTAAATTGAAAAAATAAATTATCACAAAAACTGTAACTCAACTTGCCAAACGATACATTATAGTTTGGATTTGATTGGGTGGATTACGACCGAAAAGGGGGGGAGAATTTACGTGGTGAGTTTATAGACCAGGTGTAGCTTTCGTGCGACGATATTCAATTAACCAGCAAACTAAGTGTGTGACCCCGTCTTCTCGGAGGGAAGATGGTTGGCACAGCTGTGGAAATAAAAAAGTACCCACTTGAGGTTATTTCATCCGTTAGTCACCCTATGGAATCGGACCTTTTTGAGATTTTTCACAATTAACATTCTGAGTTAATTGCACGATACAAAATTTGCATAAGGGGCCGTCTTCATATTAAAAATATTACAAACTTTGAAATTTCCAATAGCAACACCCAATTTTAATAACTTAGAAATGTTAAGCACTCTTGGAAACCCTTAAATTTAAGTTTTTATTACATTTGGATGAATATTTGACGAGTTATTCAATCGAATCACTGTGGACGTTTTGGGGACCATCTCTAAAATGACAAGCAAGCGTGCATGCAAAGCAGTCTTTATTTATCAATTACACGTAATCTTATACGCAGTCCCCTAAAGGGTAATTATAAAGTATTTTGTGATTTACTCAGCAAATTATGAATAAACATTTTTAAAAATTGGGATTTCGCTTCAACTTCTTGTCTTAAATTTATTTCTCTAAAAATATTAAGGGGTTTCCATTCATATTTTTTTAGAATCAATATAATAATTATTTAAAAATATAAAAATTGTTTTAAATACCCCAATATTGAAAGCATTTTGTTTGGGTTATTATAATTTCTTTTCAGTAAAAAATTCGTTTCATTATCTTAATTATTTATAGATCGGGATAGTTTTTTATGTGCAACTCATTTAACATTGTGGGACCTAAACTTTGCACGTCTCTAACTCCTCTAATAATGCTTAAAAACTAACAAAATTTGGCATTTCGCATTAACATAGGTCAGAGATTTGAAATATGGATTCAAAAAGGGGTGTTGCTATTGGAAATTTTAAAGTTAGTAACATTTTTAATATGAAGATGGCCCCTTATGCAAATTTTGTGTCATGCAATTAACTCAGAATGTTAATTGTTCACAATGTCAAAAAGGTCCGATTCTTTAGGATGAATAACGGAGGAAATAACCTCAAGTGGGTACTTTTTCATTTCCACAGCTGTACAAGCATTTCCGGGTGGTGTGCTTGATCAGATACCCTCTTATAAACCTTGTCAAGTAAGACAGACATAGGCAGAATTTTTGCTGACACAGAGAGAAGAATTGTACCCAGTGCGAAGGCGGCAATTTCTCGAAGGGGGTGTAAGGTGCGTTGACAAGGGGAGGGGCTTAGGAAAGGTAGTTTGAAAACTGACCAATCGGCTATTTATAGAAGGGTTGAAAAATGTCAATCAATGAGTTGAGCATTTTGATTTGCTAGTCTCCGAATTCTCTGAACCTCCCTCAATAGCAGTTCCGATATCTTCACCATATGTCGCCCTCGGCCACGTTGAGTTGCCTCGTCGGGACTATCCCGCCTTAAGTTCCGCAGTAGCTGATCTTGTAATAAATTATTCAAGTGCTAAAGAAATTTGGGACAAGCTTGTTAGTGTGTATGAGCAGAGTAGTATTCAGAGACTGAATCTTCTCATGACACAGTTCTTTCAAGTGAGTAAAGATGATGCAGATAATGTCGCGACACACGCTGCCAAAGTTGAGAGAATATTTATGGATATGAGCAATGAACTAAAACGCATTGGTTCGGGTTCAATTCCAGTTGAACTGTTACATGGAAAAATCCCGCTCACTGTTGGTCAAGAATACCAAGAATTCAACAGTGTCTGGGAATCCTTAGATTCTGAAAAACGCACAACCAACAATCTAGTTGAAAAACTGTGTACGATCGAACAACGTGTTACATCTTCTGCCACTGTGGACTATGGTGCATTTGCAGCTCGAGCTCCTGCTGTGAAGAAGAATGAACATAGTCGTGGTGCTCCTCCAAAAGGTAACCTTGGAGGTGAAGGAACCAAGAAGAAGGTAAAATGCTTCAAATGCGGTGGTGGACATTTTTGTAAAGATTGTCCAAAGAAGAAGAAGGCACAAAATGAGTACTTTCCTTCAAGAAACGACAAGGGAGCATTTTCGGCTTTTGTCAAAGGTACTCAGTCAGACATATGGATTTGGTGCTTCTGGTGCTTCACATCATATGACAACAAATAAGCAGTACTTTGTTACCTATGAACACTTTCCTGTAAGAGTGGAAATTTCTCTTGCTGATGTAAACAAGATCTATGCATATGGATCAGGAAGAATAAACATCGAAGTACATATCCATGGAAAATGGTATGAAGCTCACATGGAAAATGTTTGGTATGTTCCGGATGTTCGAAGACACCTCTTTTCTGTTCAACAAGCATCGAAGCATGACGTTGAAGTGAGAATGAATGACAAAACTGTGGAATTTCATCGAAATGGAGAGCTTGTTGCAGTCGGTTCCTGGAAGGATGGCACATACATGAATAGAAACCCCTAAATATTTTTACAGAAATAAATTTAAGACAGGAAGTTTAAGCGAAATCCCAATTTTTAAAATTGTTTATTCATAATTTGCTGAGTAAATCACAAAATACTTTATAATTACCCGTTAGGGGACTGTGTATAAGATTACGTGTGTAATTGATAAATAAGGACGGCTTTGCATGCACGCTTGCTTGTCATTTTAGAGATGGTCCCCAAAACGTCCACAGTGATTCGATTGAATAACTCGTCAAATATTCATCCAAATGTAACAAAAACTTAGATTTAAGGGTTTTCAAGAGTGCTTAACATTTCTAAGTTATTAAAATTGGGTGTTGCTATTGGAAATTTCAAAGTTTGTAATATTTTTAATATGAAGACGGCCCCTTATGCAAATTTTGTATCGTGCAATTAACTCAGAATGTTAATTGTGAAAAATCTCAAAAAGGTCCGATTCTATAGGGTGACTAACGGATGAAATAACCTCAAGTGGGTACTTTTTTATTTCCACAGCTGTACAGCTGTGGAAATAAAAAAGTACCCACTAGTGATTATTTTGGCCGTTAGTCATCCTATAGAGTCGGACCTTTTTGACATTGTGATCAATTAACATTCTGAGTTAATTGCATGACACAAAATTTACATGAGGGGCCATCTTCATATTAAAAATGTTACTAGCTTTAAAATTTCCAATAGCAACACCCCTTTTTGAATCCATATTTCAAATCTCTGACCTATGTTAATACGAATGACCTACCTGTGACCCCTTAAGTCAATTTCTCTGAATGAACATATCCAGACTGAGTGATGGTTCAGTTTTTGTGAATCAGAGTGTCTATGCCAAAAAGGGGCTTTCGAAATTCAACATCGATAGTTGTAATCCTGTGTCAACACCGTCTGACAAAAGTTACCTATCTAGTGATGGAGATGGATCATTGGACATGAAGTTCCTTATCGTCAAGCCGTAGGCAGCCTGATGTACTTGGCTACAGTCACGAGACCAGACTTGGCATTTGCTGTGAGTATTGTGTCTGAGAGTCTGGAAAATCCAAAATCTTCAGATTGGTGGGCTGTGAAAAGGATTTTCAAGTACTTAAAGGGAACTGTTCAATTTGGGATGCTCTATCAGGCAGATAAGCAGAGGAGTTGGAAGCATACAGTGATGCCGACTTTGCTGGAGATACCAAGACAAGACGTTCGAGGTTAGGAGTAGTGTCCAAGTATTCGGGTGCCGCTGTGAGTTGGTTAAGCCAAAAGCAAAGAAGTGTTGTTCTATCAACTAACGAAGCAGAATAGATTGCTGCGAGTGAAGCTGTTTGGCTGAAACGACTGTTTAAGGACATCATTGACATCGAAGGCTGTCATTCTCTTTTTGTTGACAGTGCCAGTGCTGTGAAGTTAGCTCGGAATCCTGAGTTTCACAAGAGATCAAAGCACATTGATGTCCGATACCATTTTGTTCGAGAAAAGGTTCTCGGGGGTGAACTTAACATCATTCATGTTCCAGGAGAAGAGCAAATCGCGGACATAATGACAAAGCCCTTGCCTGCTGCAAAGTTCAATAAACTGAGAAAAATGTTGGGACTGATTTCTATGTCTTAATGTATTTTTCTATGTCTTAATGTATTTTTATATGTCTTGATGTGTTTTTATATGTCTTCATTGAGTGTTAGTTGTGACATGTGAAGGAAATGTTGAGGAGAAGACATGAAACAACTAAACTTCTACTTGTTCTTGAAAATAAATCCGTCCTGCTGTTGTTATTGTTCTTAGCTGCCTCTTTTATTTCTGCTTATTTAATTGAAATTTATATCATGAATAATATTTTAATTTGCCAATATTTTTAATTAAAAAAGCACGAAGTTAGATTTCAATATTGTGCATCACTTTAAAATGTTTAAATTCTGTTTTCCGAATCGGATACATTTCATTTTACTATTTCAGACGACTTTTATGTTGAGTTTTATGTAAAATTTCAAGAGTCTTATTTTTTTTTTATTCTTAGGAATCTTATGATAAAAACTCACTCATTAGTAAACCAAAAAATAAAACTTGTATTTAACTGCTACCTAGCCCCTATTAACCATAGAGGTAAGAAACAAGAAGGAGAGATCATTGGCCCAAGTTTCTGAAGCTATCACTGTAACCTGTACGCCATATTGGATCAACCAGAAGCAAAACATTCCATATCGCGATACTGTCTGATCACTTCTTTGATTCGTTGCTGAAATGTAACATATTATTTAGAAATAATTTTGATTCAGACAAAAAATAGAGATATTTTTAGTTATTCTTTCTTCAACATGTTTTCAAAGAAGCTTCTCGGAGTATAGGTAAGTCTGCTTTTATATTCCTAAAAACGAAATTATTTTGTGTTGTGATTGTTAAGAATAGACATATAAATTGTCATCCTACAAATCATAAATTATTATCATTATTTGCACAAAATCAATTTATTTGTATTATATAGTAATAAAAATTTGTTTAACAACTGAAAAATAATTTTTTTTATTTGTGTCTGAACAAAGAATATACTTTATTTATCAATTTTAAATGTTGAAGTTTTAATTTTATATTATAAAATTGTTTCTAATTATTTATACTAACAAAACCTTTTAATTAGCTTTTTCATTAAAATAATACAATTGTAATGACTAATGTTTCTAGAAAAAAAATTCTTTTAAAAATTGAAATGTGAAATTTTTTATTTAAAAAAGAATTAAAATATTTTCATATAGAAAGCTAATTTTAAAATTAAAAAGAAAAAGCTTGTGCTTACAAAATAAAACGAAAAATAATTGTATTTTTACAAACACTCTTGTGTACCAAAACTATTAGTAATTAAGAATTGAATAAAAATTAAATTAAAAAAAATTAAACTATTAGTATCAAATACCAAAACTTTTATTTATCTTTTGATTAAAATTATAATAAAATTTAGCACTATGTCAAATACTTTTTTAAGGGATTAAAAGGTTAAAGTCCATATTATACAAGAAGTACCAGTGAGTTTATTGTCAATTTGAAAGAAAAGTGCGAAATGCGAAAAATTGCTTTCCCACACATTGCTACCCCACACTCTCGCCGTTCTTTTTGGTTGATCCAACATGGCCGCCACTCCCGTACAGTTACTTCAAGCGGGAATATGGGCGGGAATAGGGAATGTTCCCTCCTGTCTTTCTTAGCTCTATGCTATTAACTACTATTTGTTTCCAAATAACTCTCATTTATTCTTTCCGTATTTTAATAGCATAAATAAGTTTTCCTTAGTTATTATCAAAAAATTATTTGCATTATAATTATTAACATTAATTAAACATTTAATGATAATTTTTATGAATTTTATGAATAAAAAGTAACTTTTATGTGTAAAATATAAACACAATTAGCTAACTGACGTTAGATGTCTAGTACCTGTTATTCGTCGGATTAAGGTTTTTCGGGGAAAAAAATTGCGAGTGGTGGCCGCTGTAGCACTTTTTTGGTTTTGAATGTATTACTGAAAATGGAACGAAATGCAGAATTCAAATTCGGTACAAGTGTTCCCAGTATCAGAGTATTTTTAACGTATCTGCTGTTCAACATTTGTGTCACCCAGTGTAAAAAATGCCGCCTAGTAATTGTCAAATCACTGGGCGACAATGAAGAAAAATCCGCAATTTCTCAAAATACCCTTATGTTATATTCAGTATTTTGAAAAAATAAAAACAATTTTGAATAGAAAATTTGCCAATTGTTTCCAATAGTTGTGTATATCAGTTAATGCTCAGTTATTATAACATTGTGCGTCGCCAATAGCCCTCGTGTAGCTCTAGTGTGACGATAATTCAAACCTAACCTAACAACATTGTGAGAACTAAGACCAAGTATACAAGGGGTTCCCCCCCTCCCCCCTGAAACCACAAACTAAAGTTGTCTAAAATAAAAAATATATTATTTAGCTTGTGTTTCCAAGTGTCTGATAGTTCATGAATGTATATCTAAAATTATAGCTGCAGTATATATTTTTTATTATAAATCCTCCAAAAGTCACTTTTCCTGAAAATTCTTATTCCTTCCTATGGCGGCAAACGCGCGGGTTGGCCATCATTCCCTGTATTTAGCTTCCCTGCTATACCTTACAGTTACTTCACCCCGCTCAATGGTGGGGAATAGACAATGACTGCTCCCTACTACTCATTCCTCCATGGGTAGTAGGGTGGGCCGAAAAAATAAAAGTTCGTAAAATCGTTAGCGATAGTGACAAAAAGTTGTATTTTCTCATCTAGGTCAAGTACTAAAAATATTTTTCCGATCAAAAATTTTTTTCATGGGGCGCCACGGCACCAAATTTTCGAATTTTGTCGTGTTTTTCAGCTTTTTGTTTATAAACGTAAAAGTTTAAAATAAGATGTCGTACACCTTTGAATAGCTTCTAAAAATATATATATTATCAAATAGTCATTTTTTAATAGTCATATGTATTATAAAAATTGGTAGAGTGTGGAACATGTGGGGGCGGAGAGGGGAATTACACGCGCAAGCCTGTCTCAGCAACGAGATGGCACCTGGTCGATCTGCACTCATAAATTCTACCGCTAAACGGTTTCAGAAGAGCAGGATAACATCTATTTAATAAAAGATCCTATATCAAAGTATTTAGGTTACGTGACTTTGAAATCAAGGAGCTCTCTGAACATCACCCAAAGAATTATTCATTTTTTTTTCAAGACAAACAAAAAATTTTACAAATCTCGTAGCCATTATATGTGATTGAACTGTTATCAATACAGATAATAAGAATGGTATTATTACATTGTTGGAAAAGGAGCTAGAAAACCTCTACAACGGCTTATTTGTTTGTTTCGTGGAAATTAACTACCTTTGCGACATCTCCATAAATTTATAGGTGGAAAGACTGAATAGCTACGTACAGAACTGTGAAAAAACAACCAGCTATTGACTTTCAACGTGTTCAAGGAAGTTTTCCGGATCGATTGCGATTATTTTCAGATCTCAGTAGTGATCAAAAGTATCTTCTTGATATATGTCTGGCAGTATCAAGCGGTATTTCCACCCCTGATTTAGCTGCGCGGAACCCTGGCAAGCTGTCCCATTTAAGATCGCTTACAATAGAAAACCTCATTCTTTGGTTATATATCAGCCAAAAATATCCTACGGAAACTCTTACGATATTGTCGACGTATGTAGTAAAGGTAAATGTATATGAACTAATATACTCTCATATTAAATTAAAGCCGTCTTGTGACGACGGTTCCAGTCATCTATTTAAGCTGATCTAACTTTCTCGTTACCTTCCAGTACAACTCCAAAAGCTAGTTGATCCTGTTATACAGATTAATGGATATTTTGCCTCTCCAAAGAATATTTTCCCGCTTAAGGTACCGGATGAATTAAAATTTATTCCAGAATTAGTTATACCAAGAACACTTAAAAGTAAGGAAAAGTAAATATTCAGTCAATAATATATATAAAATTTCGCCATCCTTGCAGAACTTCTAAGCTACTGATTCTGTGGAGATGATTTTAAGGCAAAAGTCACAAATATTGGAGCCGTCAATTGCAAATTAAGGATGAAAAACTCTAGCAATTAATTGAAGAATCATCTACTAATAATGAGTGATTGTCTCTGATAGAGTTCCCAAATTTTCATGTCCTATCCTGTCGAGAGTGCAGTAAAGCTTATCACGAAAACAGTAGTTTGGTGCTAAGATGCGAGGGATGGTTTCATCTACTTAAAAAAAAAGATTCATTACCTCTTTTTATTGCATTTGGAAGTAAAAAGATTTTAAAATTGAAAAAATATGAGTAAAAATGAATCGAAATGTTTTTATCGTGTATATTTGCATTTTGAGTTTTTTTTAGTGACGATTTCCTAAAAATGTATTCCTTACTGATTACGTAGAGGAATATTTCTATTTTATTAAATCTAATGATGATTTGTTTTCAAATTTAGTATCTCTTCTTACTTTTATTTATTTTCTGTCAATGATTTTTATGAATTGCCCTTTTTTAAGGGAAAAATTCTTATAAAAGCCTTTTTTTGTGTAAAAAAACAAATTTCTGGTGGCCGGCTCCCCATGAAGGCATTGTTTTATTGCTTCTAAATTTTAGGAAATTTTATTTGAAGAGAAAATATAACTTTTCCGCCCTATCACTAAGCGAAAAAACGAATTGTATTTTTGACCCCCGGTCTTATGACCCCCAATTTTCTTGCCGCTGGCGCCCCATGAAATTATTTTTTGATCGCTTTTAAATTTTAGGATCTTCAATTTGAAAGAAAAATACAACTTTTCCGCACTATCGCTAAGCGAAAACAAAATATTTTGTTTTTGACCCCCTGTTTCGGCCCAGCCTAATGGGTAGGTCGTGAGCTCTAGTGTGTATTAAAGTTTGAACTATATTGGGGTGATAGGAGACTGCAAAATCGGAAGACACGAATGCGTAACGATCAGGAAATCAAATAATTGTAATGTATAGGGTATCCCGGGATAATTATTGGGCACGGAAAAACGGGGGTAATTATTGGACAGGGACCAAAAACCATATTGCATCATAATTTATAGCGTCTAACAAACCAAAAATTGTTAATTGCATGTCCAGAAAAGCTCCGATTAATTGTTGGGAAGAGATTAGTACTTTTTCTCAAAAAATATAATTATAACCCAAATTCTGTTATCGGTGAATCAGAACCACTACGAGTTATCTCGTAGCGTAGTAGTCAACGTGTTAACAGTTAAATCGCAGTTTAACGCAGTCAACGTTTAAAGGCTTTTTTTTTATTCAATACAGTTGAAGTCAACTTAAGGGTCTAAGGAGTCTTAAAAATGTGCAAAGAAGATACTACAAAGCAAAGTTTGATCTTTCATGTCATTTTTGAACTACTCAATGTATAAGTATAATTTTTTTTATGTGTAATTCTACATGATTTATTTATTATAAAACAAGTTTTAAAATTTATGAAACTTTAGCCAAAACTAAAATAAATGATATTAAACATGAAGCTATTTGAACACAGTGTGATTAGGCTTGCGCGGCAAATTGTGAGGTCAAAATTGAAAAAATGACCAAGAAAATGACTTTATATTGTACAAATATGTACAAACTAGGACTTATACCTAAATTATCAGCTCAATTTTAATTAGAAATTATTTTAAAAACTTTTTTCTAAAAAAATTAATAAAATTTTAAAATTTTTGATTTTAAATTATTTTTAAAATAATTTCTAATTAAAATTGAGCAGAAAATTTAGGTATAAGTCTTTGTTTGTACATATTTGTACAATATAAATCCATTTTCTTGGTCATTTTTTCAATTTTGACCTCACAATTTGCCGCGCAAGACTAATCACACTGTGTTCAAATAGCTTCATGTTTAATATCATTTATTTTAGTTTTGGTTAAAGTTTCATAAATTTTAAAACTTGTTTTATAATAAATAAATCTTGTAGAATTACATATAAAAAATTATACCTATACATTGAGTAGTTCAAAAATGACACGAAAGATCAAATTATGTTTTGTAGTGCCTTCTTTGCACATTTTTAAGATTCCTTAGACCCCTTAACCTTTCGCAATGAGAAAGGCTACGAGGCAGGGCATATTTTAAGGGGATTTTTTTGGGGCAATTGCCCCCACAGTCAAATAAAATTGCCCACAAACATGTTCCTATTTTTTTCTAGCGGTTATGTGTTTCTAAATTATATATTTTTTTGCAAAAAAAATGCCTCTTGAAAGCGGGACCCCTAACCCTTCATACAAGCCAAAAGAGTAAAACAACCAGATGGTTCTCTTTCTTTCCTGCTTTGTTACACTTAGAGAGGTGTCTTTGTATTCCTACGTCAATGTCACGACACGAAGCACGGTTGGCATTGATGTCGCAGAGTGTGTTGCTATCACGACTGATGGAATCGGCGAATACTGGCCACAAGGCAGGTTTATGGCAGTTACTCAAAGATGAACTAGATGAGAAATTAGTAACAGTGTGGTAAGTGACCACAGAAAGCGATTTAGCATTTGGAAATGCAGTGTCTTCAGTCCCCGAACTCACACTATGAAGAGCAAATCTCAGCGGTATTTTGACCTATATCACCGAAAATAGGCAAGACATACAAAATTGCTTGCGATTATTTTTTCATAGTATAGAGCTTTTTCCCGCCACTTTTAAGTCCGTTTTGCTGAACATATCAGAAACGAAATTCAAGTAGTCATCAAATACTTGCCTTACTGTCGGAAACAGTGGTAGAATATCATGTTTGACTCGGGAGAGGACAAGAATATTGCAAAAGGGATGTTAAACATGTGGCACAAGAAGTTTCTGAATTTGCGGATTCAATATGTGAAAGTTGGTCGCTCATTGATCAAATTCATAATCTCCCAGCGATGTCGGACATTGGTTCCTACACTTCCACTAGACTAAAATGTTCTTCGTATCCAAAAGTCCACTCAAAAAGTAAAAATTGCTTTGAACACTTATCGTGGCAACTCTCCATTTAATGTAGGTGGAGTGGGTAGTTTAAAGTTATAATATATTCAAATCGGACCATCGTCCCGGAACGAAACTTGTAACAACAAACAAAAGATTGAATATCGTTCCAAATGACTGCGGGACGGCCTATTTCAACCCGAGTCCATCCGTCATAAAATTTCTGTAAATTAAAAACCGAAGAGAAAGAAAACCAGAAACTGAACTCTACAAAGAGTTGTTTTTATACGAAATCTTTTTTTGAAAAAAAAGACAATGTTATTTGAATTTGGTTGTATTAAAATGAAAATGAATGGTTGTATTATAATGAATGAAATTAAAATAGTTCAAAAAGTCACAGAGTTTACTTTCCTTATACAGTGTTACCTCCTCTAACGGACACCTCTAAATAACGGACATTTTCTCAAGTCCCAGTCCCTTAACATAGGTTACATAATGTAATCCCCTCTAAATAACGGACCCTCTAAATAGCGGACGCATTTTTTAATTTGTTTTTTATTTAATTCGGCTTCAATCCCAATAAAACACATTTTTGCATCCAAATATTTTTGCACCCTCATTTTCTTATCGTCAAACTACGCATTGGTGACTGTTCTATGACCTTCTAGTAACCTTATAATGACCACGATAGCTTTACAATGGTTTCTACACGCCCCATGTCAATTTCCCCCATTATTCTCAAACCCTTCTCTTTCCGAGAATTGAGAGGGAGGGAATGCAATCGCCCCTGTCCACTTAGCGAAACTGTTTGACCGCTTGCCTGGAGTTGTGTCCGATTTCTAATTGCTCATAATCCTAAAAAGTCGAGTTGCTAACAAGTAACGAGAGCTGATTTAGATTAAGTAAAATAATGTGTTTAAAGAGAAAAAGGTTAACGCTAAAAGAAAAAATGGATGTTGCTGAAAAAGAAAAGCAAAGTGTGAGATCTACTGCAGAACGTTTTAAAGTTGGAAAAACGCAGATAAGCCTTGATATTTCTTTCAAAGCAGTAAGCGGCGAATAAAAGTCTGTGGACCCCACTCAAGTTGCCGACTGGAACAAAGGACTTAAACAATTGAATCGGTGAGTGCAGAAACAAAGTCAGTCACAAATTTCAAATTTTTCAGGAGGTAGAAATAACATAATAACTCCTCCTCTATTTCTGCACTAAACACTCGAAACAAACGTCCTGTATTTACGGAACTACTCAACAGACTAACGTAGTTTTTGCCCCCAACACGCATCTTGCCTTTCTACGCTTATATTCATTGAAAACGGTTGCTCGGATTTTTTTTACTGAAATGGTTTCTGCACTCACCGAACCTATTCAATTGTTTGAAGGGTATGAGGATCGAAAAATGTTTAATTGTGATAAGACTGGTTTATTTTACGGCATCTTTCCGGACAAGGCTATCAAAATGTACTTATACTATTATTAATCAAAGCTATTAAATTTATTTCCTTTAGATTAAGTAGTAATTTTAACTTTTCGTTCAGTGATGTTTTTTTTTCAAAAATAAAAATTACCCCCCCCCCCTCCCAATAACGGACACCTCCAAATAACGGACAAAAGCCCGGCACCGCGAGTGTCCGGTATTCGGAGGTTTTACTGTACTCTTTTCCTATCAAACAAACCGACCGTCAGCAATAATTTCTATAATTCCAATTTTCATACCAAAATTCTTTTTTGACGATTATTCAACTAACATAAACTGCACATTTACAATCCCACCTGTCATGCTCAGGATTGTAGCGAAGGAGTTAGAGGAGCCTGTTGTGTGATATTGTAGAGTTTTCAAAGTCGTTGGTTCAATGTTTTATTTCTTTTTTTGCTTGTTTATCACGTTCGAATTTATTCTTATACATTAGAGTTAAGGCACCCTCTTAACCAGCATCAATGGGAATGAGAGCGGCTGGTTCAGCGAAAATCCGATTAAACCGGAGAAGTGAAGTTAATTAAGCATTGGATATACATTTGATTTTAAGTTCATACGTTGATGATATCCGCTTTTAGTTATAAATACACTAAGTAGTGCGCGAAGCTTAGTAAATCGGAAACTTGCTACATAGTCGAAGCTTAGTAAATCGGAAACTTGCTACATAGTTTCCTTTTTTTTAATCAGCGTCATATGGATAGGAGGGGGAACGAAACAAATCTTTTTGTTTGTACGTTTTAAGGGAATTTGGCCGGTTAAAGCGAATTTAAAGGAATGGGCGAAAAAGTACTCACCGTGTGCTGCAGCATCGCGGAAGAAGTGGGCTTCTGCGAGCGCCCACAGGGGGTGTCAACGCAAATTAATTACGAGGGACGAATACTAAACTGCACTGCGATCGATAACTGGGCTTCTTATCGTTTTATACACTTCACTCAAAGGGGAGATGATCGCATGTCGAAAAGGTCTCACTTGTTGAAAGCAAACTTAATTCCGACCCTCCATACTTCAATTATCGAAGACCATAGTAGGGGAGAGAAGGGGAATGGCGCCACCTTAAGGGAAATTGAATTTTCATGCAGAATTGTGTTGCAATTAATGTAAATTGTAATGAGCATAGCATACTACAGTTCATAACCTATCTTGTGGTGATTTTTAAAAATTTAAATCCTTAATATAAACTTAATAAAATAGTTTTTTCTAAAAGCTTTCACAGTGGCGAGATTACCCCAGTACTTGGGGTAATGCCGCCACACCACTGGGGTTATGCCGCCACATCAGTAAACAAAGTAAATAATCTATAAAAAATGGAAAACTACATAATAAAGCAATACATATATAACTGAAATAGATTTAATTAACTTTGGAATGGTAAATTGTACAGGGTACAGCTCTTTTATTAAGGGGTCATAGGAGTCTTAAAAATGCGCAAAGAAGGAACTACAAAGCATAGTTTGATCTTTCATGTAATTTTTTAACTACTCAATGTATAAGTATAATTTTTTATATGTAATTCTACAAGATTCATTTATTATAAAACAAGTTTTAAAATTTATGAAACTTTAGCCAAAACTAAAATAAATTATATTAAACATAAAGCTATTTGAACACATTGTGATTAGGCTTGCGTGGCAAATTTTGAGCTCAAAATTGAAGAAACAATTTAAAATCAAAATTTTAAAATTTTTATTAAATTTTTAGAAAAAAGTTCTTAAAGTAATTTCTAATAAAAATTGAGCTGAGAATTTAGGTATAAGTCTTTGTTTGTACATATTTGTACAATATAAAGTCATTTTCTTGGTCATGTCTTCAATTTTGACTTCAAAATTTGCCGCGCAAGCTTAATCACAATGTGTTCAAATAGTTTTATGTTTGTTATTATTTATTTTAGTTTTGGCTAAAGTTTCATAAATTTTAAAATTTGTTTTATAATAAATAAATCTTATAGAATTGCATATAAAAAAATTATACTTATATATCGAGTAGTTAAAAAATGACATGAAAGATCAAACCATGCTTTGTAGTACCATCTTTGCACATTTTTTAAGACTCCTATGATCCCTTAACTTTCCATTTGCAACTAACTATGCAGTTTTTTTTTTTTTAAAGTTTCGTTGGACTATTTGGCCAGTTCAGTTATTATTTTTCAGATACGTGGCATCTGGAACGAAAATTAATAGGTTGTAGGGCCAATATATGAAATTTCTATTTTACGGATTATGCCCGCCATCCTTTTGCATGTGGCGACATAACCCCAGAGTGATGTGGCGGCATTACCCCAGTAAGACAAAATGGCACAGACGGCTTGTTTAAAGAACGGTAGATAACCAGCGTCCAAACTAGCAACCTTGATAAAATAGCCAAATAATTGCTTTTTCAATGATATATAACTGATTTATCTAACTTAGAGATAACAGTCACTTATCTCTTAATTTTAGAAGGCCCAAAATTAAATGAAAATCACTAAAAACCATGTTTTTTAAATAACTTTACACCAGCTCACCGCACAGCCATTAGCGTCTATACTACAAATTACTTTGTTTCCCGCTACAGGTCAGCGCTCACAGCCCCCCTCCAACAGACACCGCTGGCGAGATTCAAGGGGTGGCGGCATTGCCCGAGGTGGCGGGACTCCCCTGCCCTCCCCTACTGAACAATTAATGTAGGTTCAAGTTAGGAAAACAAATTCTGAAGATACTATAGCTCTCGTTTCTGTTCGCGTCAGAAATATTTGAATAGTATTATCTAAAGGTCTAATAGAAATAAATAGGAAATAGAATTAGATAAAGAAAGGTCTAATACATCATTTAATAGTATCATCTGACATAAAAAGCAAATAAGATATAGCTAAAAGTAAAAACATATCGTATCTCCTTTGTCTGCTCTCAATGGTAATTCAAAAGCAAACAAGTTTAAGAGAAAATATGGAATTGGTGCTTTTAAAATTCAATTGATCGGAACATTTTCGAATATAAAATCTTCAGATACAGGACTTTGTAGCTATCTCACGAATACGAGGGCTCTAACTACACAAACTCACATTTTCACAAAACACGCATACAAATATGGTATGAGGTTTCCGGTACGAGTATGGTATGAGGTTGCAAATCAACTGAACACATAATTTTTTTAAAAATATCACTATTCAATTTTAATAAAACTGGATAGGCATGAAATATTTATTTCATTTCTTACGACCGTAAAAAGTCACCAATGAACGGGCCGGCCTCATTATTAGAGAGATTTTGCATACGGTTAGGGGGAAACCGTAACAATAACTCTAACATTTTGTGTTTATTACGCATGCGCAAAGAATAAGGGATACCTTGCAAAAATGCTCTTTTGCATAGCGTTAGCGGCTAACGAAAACCTTAATCTTATCTACGTAGAAATCATGATATCGACTAAAAATTAAAAGACAGTTGATTTAAAAGTTGGAAGACAGTTGGTTAAGGCGTCATAGGAGTCTTAAAAATGTGCAAAGAAGGTACTACAAAACATAGTTTGATCTTTCATGTCATTTTTGAACTACTCAATGTATAAGTATAATTTTTTATATGTAATTCTACAAGATTTATTCATTATAAAACAAGTTTTAAAATTTATGAAACTTTAGCCAAAACTAAAATAAATGATATCAAACATGAAGCTATTTGAACACATAGTGATTAGGCTTGCGCGGCAAATTGTGAGGTCAAAATTGAAAAAATGACCTAGAAAATGACTTTATATTGTACAAATATGTACAAACAAAGACTTATACCTAAATTCTCAGCTCAATTTTAATTAGAAAATATTTAAAAAAAAATTTTAATCAAAATTTTTAAATTTTTACTAATTTTTTTAGAAAAAAGCTCTTAAAATAATTTCTAAAGGCGAAAAATAAAGGTTACCAAACATATTAGTAAACAACAGTTTTAGCGAATTTTACGATAGTTATAGACTATTTCTAATTGAATGGTAACTTTAACATATTAATTTTTCAAATATGGATACTTCTGTGCAAAAAAAAAAAATTGTTGCAGTTATTGCTATCCAATTTAGCTCTTTTTGGAGTCCCTTTGTAAAAACAACTATGATTACTAATTGATTGTATAAGATGTTGTTGTTGATGTTTCACAAGAAATAAAAGCTGTATACAATGCATAAGATTTAAAACGACACATAAATTTAGTTTTCAAGTATTTTGGGAAAGAAAATTTCAATAAAATGTTTAACCTAAAAATGTGTAACACAAAATAACAGAAATAACAGAACAGGACTTATACCTAAATTTTCAGCTCAATTTTAATTAAAAATTATTTAAAAATGAATTCAAAATCAAAATTTAAAAAATTTTATTAGAAAAAAAGTTCTTAAAATAATTTCTAATTAAAATTGAGCTGAGAATTTAGGTATAAGTCCTAGTTTGTACATATTTGTACAATATAAAGTCATTTTCTTGGTCATTTTTTCAATTTTGACCTCAAAATTTGCCGCGCAAGCCTAATCACAATGTGTTAAAATAGCTTTATGTTTAATATCATTTTTTTAAGTTTTGGCTAAAGTTTCATAAATTTTAAAATTTGTTTTATAATAAATAAATCTTGTAGAATTACATATAAAAAATTATACTTGTATATTGAGTAGTTAAAAAATTACATGACAGATCAAAATATACTTCATAGTTCCTTCTTTGCACATTTTTAAGACTCCTTAGACCCCTTAAGGGGGAATAGTACCGAGAATCGGCTTCTCAAGAGAAGGCTTCTCTCTGTGTTAATCCTATGGGGAAAAAATAAAAAGTCTGCCACATTTCTCCGGCTCTAATTAATATTTTTACAAGCGGTTTTTTTATATGATGCATGCAGCTGATTTGCAGGTCCGTATAATCCCATTTTTTTGAAATTCATAAAAATAATTTTTTGATTATTAATAAACAGTTTTACAATATGAACTAGGACGAAATTTGAAAAACCGCGATTATAGGGACGTACAACTTTTAATTTCATTAATTTTGAAAAAAAAAAAGTTCGCAATTATTTGCATTTTTAGGGTAGAAAAGTGGCAGCGAAATTATGAAATTTTCAATATCCAGTCTTATCCAGGAAGTAGCGCCCCCTGGGAGTAGAAATTAAGCTCCTCCCCCTAAAGTTAGCTCCTCCCCTTTTAGTTAAAGATACTGAAACTCAGATAAGATAAGGTACGTGTAGTTCAATTTCAAGAGTCTGCGAATTTTAACTTCTGCTCAGTAAGCTAAAGTTTCAATTCATTTTGTGTTTTTGGACGCCGATTTCTAAAATACAAATGGATTTTTTACTATAGCGTCCAGTTAAAAAGCTTAAAAAAAGTTAAGTGGCATTGATTCATTCTATTGGATTCTAATTCTTAATTAGTAAAAAAAATCTTTTTAATTTCTTCCAAATGATTTATTTGAAAGAGTTTGAAATATGCTTTGGGGACTTGAAGTTCAGAATAAGGCATTACAAAGTGTGAACAATTGCACAAATTTGGACTTATATATTTTTGTTGAAATATTAATTTAAGTTAAAATCCGAAAAACATGTACTTCTTGAAGTTTTTGTTGTATAATTTACCATTTCTTTCAAAAAGGATTTTTGCATAACGTTTTAAATCTGTTTTGGCATTAGGTAGCAGTATTGGCGTATTTTATATTAGGTAACTTTTTTCAGTTTTTCATTTTTGATCTTCCGCGATTTTAATTAATGATTCGGTTCCACACTCAATGCGAGGTCTTGTTGTGTTCCGTCCGTTGTGTTCTAATATAGTTTAGTTTTAGGTTTGAATGATCGTCGCATTAGAGCTACACGAGTGCTATTGACGACGGGCGTCGTATTTTAGAACCACAGTCAGGTGACGAGCCAGCACCTGAGTAGGCACCCAACGCAACCGTTAAGGGCGACATCGTACGCAGCGTTAGGACTTTGAAGGACATTTAATGTGCACTCCCTTACACGGGGTATTATTCGTCGGACATTTTTTGCTGCACGGGCCTTTTATCGGTCGGCAGCTACTTTTTGGCGATGCCCGGACCCGAACCTGGGACCTTCCGTATGCTAAGCGTGTGCTCAACTGACTGGGCTCCCCAGCCCCTCTAATATAGTTTAGTAAAGATAGCTTGAAATATCTTCGCACTAGAGCTGTATGATGGCTATTGGCGACGGGCGTCGTAGTTTACAACCGCGGTCAAGTAACGAGTCGACATCAGGGCACCCAATGCAACTGCTCAAAGAGCCATCGTACGCAGTGTTGGGACTAATAAGAATATTTAGCGTGCATTCCCAAAGCAAGGGGTATTATTCGTCGGACATTTTTCTTCACGGACGATTTATAGGTCGGCGGTTGATTTGGCGATGCCCGGACCGAACCTGGGACCTTTCACATTTAAGGCAAAAAAATGCCTTAACCGACTGATCTGTTCTGTCTTCTTTATGTGCATCATTTTCTTATTCCTGTAATTTATTAAACCTTTATCGCTGCATACTTGGCATACCGAATATCCCGTATAAATTCCAACCAGTAGTTTCCGCGTTCGAATCCCGGTTGGTAAGCGCATGGATGATTGACTTGTCAATACAATGTTAGGTTATTTAAGGTTTGAATTATCGTCGCACTAGAGCTACACGAAAGCTATTGGAGAACGGGCATCGTATTTTGGAACCACAGTCAGGTGACGAGCCATCACCTGAATAGGCACCCAACGCAACCGCTAAGGGCGACCTCGTACTCAGCGTTCCATACAATGTTAATTGTCTACATGTTGGTCTTAATTTGTGTAAAAAGATGTCCATCCTCTCCGGACGCTCTGGTAACATTCTTCCATAGGATATCCATGATCACAACAACAGCATTAAACCTTATTAGTTTCAATTAGATTAAATTTTCCCTAACTCCTAGAAGATAGCTAATTATTCGAGGTAGCATCCTTCAAATCCAGATTGCCGAATTATTTTCAAAGAAAATTGCAATTTGGTTGTTTTAGATTATAGAAGCTTCCAGTTTTCCTTTTTGTCCATCGTGATTTTATTGGTCGTTTCAATTTTACTCTAAATGCTCGATAAAAATCGCAGATATTTAGTTATGGGAATTTATTCTAAAGTGTCTTCCATTTTGAGTTTGAAACAAGCATGAGAGGATTCACTAAAGAAACCACGTTATTGGCGCAAATAGTTTATTTGTTGCTGTACAAATTATACAAGTTTCGGCTCGTCTTCTTCAGAAAAACACTACACAACCTATAATAGTGCCTCTTATAAAAAAAATTTAAAATTCTTTTCAAAAACTTCATTTTATTTAAGACAGTTTTTCTTTGCAAAATTGGAAATTTTTGAATCGTTACGTCTCGATCCTCATGTTGGCGCATACCCTTCCCTCCCCCTCTGAGCGTGCCGTAATTTATGTACGTCCCCTTATCGAAAAATTTAATATTTTGAAGCATATTCAATACATTTACTTTCAATGATCTTTCAATAATACTTTTATGATGTGGTTTTTTAATCTATCAATAACATTTGTTATAATTTTCAAAAAAGGATACGAATGAATTTTAAAAAATACACTTTTGCCAAACATATAATTTTTTTTGTTCTGAAAAATAATCGTATGATAATTTATGTAAATATACATCGTAATAAAATGTAAGTTTTTAAAGAAAATTGTGTGGAATATTTTTGAGAAGAAAAAATAAGGCATTAAAGTGTTCTTCGATTCCAAGCACCACAAACAACCATTTCACCGATCAAACTGAACCGATTCCAAACACCACTATACAATTTCGATTAAGCAAAAAAAAAGAGCCATGCAAGTGCATATTTCATTAAGGGGTCATAGGAGTCTTAAAAATGTGCAAAGAGGGTACTACAAAGTATAGTTTGATCTTTCATGTAATTTTTTAACTACTCAATATATAAGTATAATTTTTTTATATGTTGTGGCGGCATGAACATAAGTAGTCCTTGTACAGAGCATAACTTCAACCACCAATTTTTGTAATATTTGTAATTCTGTATCCGTAACCTTAATTTGTGTATTTAAACTCTGTTAATTCTACTATAGTTGCTATTCTCATCATGTAACTTTCAAGTATATTTTTATAAGTTTGTTATATTTAGTTAGTTTATGTTTTATTAAAGTTAAGTTTATTTAAAGTTTAGTCATGACTCATTTATAACAATACACTGGGCTCGTGACCTCGGGTCCAGTATATCTGGTGACCTCCGGACTTCGGACATTCTACGTGGAACGTGTACTGATGCAGTTTACCTTACGTGTCTGCCTGGTAGCTCTCTTCAGTTACCGTCGCACTGGTAACCATCGCCTGCAGCCTGCACTGTTGACCGGCAGTCGCTTCTTCACTGATGGGTTCCCAGCACCTGCGGCCAGCTCCTTTCACTGATAGGTTCCCAGAGCCTGCGTCTAGCTTCCAGTACTGAAGTGTTCCCAGCGCTTGCGGCCAGCTCCCTGCACTGAAGGGTTCCCAGCGCCTGCGGCCAACTTCCTCCACCGACGTGTACAAAGCGCCTACTGCCAGTTCCCACCGACGTGTACCCAGCGCCTACAGCCAGTTCCCTCCAGCTTGTTCCAGCACCAGCGGTCTTATGCCAAGCGTGCCCCAGCACCGCCATCGGACATTGAGCATCTTCCGGCGAACTGTCTTCAAGGTATTTTCCTACTGGGACATTGTGGACATTTTGGACATTGTGCGCGAACATTTAGTTTGTAGGTCCAGCGTCGTACATTCGAAGTTTTTACTATTAGTTTTTGGCCATTCGGTAAGATCAAGTATTTTTTTTTCTTTTATAGTTCATGTTCTAATTCGTTTGCCAATTTCAACATTTCAAATTGAATTTCCATTTTTAACTTTTGAAATTTTAAAAATTCAGAATGAATAAAGACAACATTGCCTCCAAAAATTCGTTGCAAAATCAAGTCTCGGAACTGCAAAGGGAAATTTTAGCTCTAAACGAAAAAATTGATGGTTTATTGGAAAGGGGTAAAAACTTTTCTAGAGGCCGTTCCTGTTCCAGGAACTTCAAAGGCCGTAGTAATTATAGCTCTAGTAATCGACATTTACCTGTTAAAAGTCCAAGTGAACAAAATAATCGCAACTCTCAACCTAAAATGTGTTGGTATCATAAAAAGTTTGGTGAAAAGGCTCTTAGTTGTAAAAAATCTTGCTCTTATCACTTAACCAAATTGCCGTTGGACAAGCCTTGTAACCCCCTAGAGCCGTCCACGGAAACGGTGATCCCTGGTTCTAATGCTGGTTTTTTTAGTCATCGCCTTTTTGTCACCGACGTTAAGACTAAAGTTCAGTTCGTGGTCGACAGTGGCTCTGATTTGAGTTTGCTGCCTCTTTCTTATAAGGGTTGTAGATCTGTTAGCCCTTATGTTTTGAACGCTGCAAACGGGACCTCAATAAAAACTTATGGTTCAAAATTACTTTCCTTAAATTTGGGTCTCCGTAGGAAGTTTGACTTTCCTTTTGTCATTGCAGCCGTGTCTAAACCTATTATTGGAGCTGACTTTCTGCAGCAATTTGGCTTAATTGTTGACATTAAAAATCGAAAACTTATTGACCCTTTAACGTCCTGTACTCAAAAAGGTAAAGTTTTGCCTACTTTCATACCTGGAATTAAGACTGTAGTTGGCGATAGCAAATACCACCGCCTAATCCAGGAATTTCCAGATGTAACTAAAGCTAGCCCTAGACCCTTAGCAATTAAACATGATACTGTCCACTACATTAACACTTTTGGCCCACCTGTTTGCTCTAAAGTTCGTAGGTTACATCCTGCTCAGCTCAAAGCGGCTAAGGATGAGTTTTCCTATATGATGGAGCATGGTATTTGTCGCCCGTCTAAAAGTCCCTGGGCAAGTGCGTTGCACATGGTCCCAAAGAGTAACTCGGACTGGCGTCCAACAGGTGATTACAGACTTTTGAATTCACGTACAAAACCTGATAAATATCCTTTGCCAAACCTACAAGATTTCACCCAGGATCTTTCCGGTAAAAAGGTTTTCAGTAAGATTGACCTTGTAAGGGCTTTTAACCAAATACCTGTCCACGAACCCGATATAGAAAAAACTGCAGTCATAACCCCGTTTGGGTTGTTTGAGTTCATGTTTCTTCCTTATGGTCTTTGTGGCGCGCCCCAAACTTTTCAACGCTTCATCAATGAAGTTCTTTTTGGGCTTGATTTCGTCTTCGCCTATTTGGACGATATTTTAATAGCCAGTACCAATGAGGAAGAACACTTAAAACACTTGCGGTTGGTTTTTCAAAGACTCCAAAATTTTGGCATTACTATTAACTCAGCTAAATGCGTCTTTGGAAAATCTGAAATTTCATTTTTGGGTCATGTTGTCAATGCATCGGGTTGTAAACCGTTACCTAAAAAAGTTGAAACGATTGTAAATTACCCCCTTCCACAAACGATCAAAGACTTAAGACGTTTTCTAGGTTGCTTAAACTTTTATCGTCGTTTTGTTCCAAAAGCAGCCGAGTTGCACGCCCCTTTAAATGCTCTTTTATGTGGTTCGAGAAAGAACGACAAACGAGTGATTGATTGGTCCGATTCGTTAAAGGACGCATTCCAAAAATGTAAGGACAGTATCGTTAATATCACTCAATTGTCTCATCCTGAACCTAACTGTGAACTTGCACTGTTTACAGATGCCAGCGATTTAGCTGTAGCGGGTGCGTTGCATAAGAAAACTCTGAATGGCTATTTGCCGTTGTCTTTCTTTTCAAAAAAGCTAAATTCTGCTCAAAAGTCATACTCAGCCTATGATAAAGAGCTTTTGGCAATTTATTTATCAATTATACATTTTCGTTATATGTTAGAAGGTCGTGTTTTTCATGTTTTGACTGACCATAAGCCTCTCGTATTTGCCTTTAACCAGGGTTTTGAAAGATGTTCTCCCAGACGACTTCGTCAGGTAGAGTTTGTTTCCCAATTCACTACTGATATCCGCCATGTTTCTGGTGAACTTAATCCAGTAGCTGACGCACTTTCTAGAATTGAGGAAATAGTTTACCCTATCCAAATAAATTTCGAGGATATGGCTTCCCGTCAATTGACCGATGAAAAGCTTCAATTTTGCTTGCAAAACCCTGATAAAACAGGCCTTGAACTAAAACTAATTGATTTTCCAAATTTTAAAGCTAAACTATATTGTGACATTTCCCAAAAATCAGTACGAGTATTTATTCCCGACTCTTTTCGACAATTAATTTTTGAATCTGTACATGGTCTTGCTCACACGGGTGTTCGCCCAACTCTGAAGCAGATTAGCGAGAGATATGTTTGGCCCTCAATGCGCAAAGATGTAGCGTACTGGTGTCGTACTTGTGTGTCATGTCAGAAAGCCAAAGTTCACAGGCACACTGTTTCGCCATTGGGCCTGATACCAACTCCAAATGCTAGATTTCAGCATGTTCATCTTGACCTAGTCGGTCCGTTGCCCACTTTTCAAAACTACCGGTACTGTCTTACCATTATCGACAGGTATACCAGATGGGTTGAAGCGGTCCCACTACAAGACATTACTGCTGTTACTGTCGCCAGAGCATTTTTGTATAACTATTTTTCTCGCTTTGGTGCTCCTGCCCGTATTACCTGTGACCAAGGTAGACAGCTGGAGTCTGCTGTATTTAAACGTTTGGCACAGTCTCTCGGCTTTGAAATCTCTCGCACTTCGGCTTATAACCCTAAAGCGAACGGGTTGGTTGAAAGAACCCATCGAACTCTTAAAGCTTCCTTAAAGTGTAACCCTTTAGATTCTTGGGTAGATCGCCTTCCTCTGGTTCTTCTTGGCCTTCGCACTGCCATTCGCGAGGACTGGAATCATTCTTCTGCTGAAATGGTATATGGTCAAACCTTAAGATTGCCAGGTCAGTTCTTTGATTCTCCTAAAACTAACCTCACTGAACCAGAATTCATAAAAACCCTTTCAAAGGCATTTTCTACTGTTAAACCTTTAGAGGTTACTTGGAAGGATAAGCGAGCAGTTTATGTTCCTAAAGCTCTTCAAACATGCAGTCACGTCTTTATACGAAACGATTCTGTCAGGAAACCACTCCAACCTCCGTATGATGGACCTTTTCGTGTTTTAAAACGGAAATCCAAAGTATTTTTTCTGCAGGTTGGCAAAAATTCAAAGTGGATATCTATTGACAGATTAAAGCCTGCATTTCTAGCTTGCCATGAACCTACTGTAGAGTTCACTCAACCATTATCGGTACCACTTTCTGATGTTCCACCCTCCACTCGCAACTACACCAAAAGGAGCGGAAGAAAAGTTCGTTTTCGCTTGCCCTGACGTGGAAGCTAAGGAGGGGGATGATGTGGCGGCATGAACATAAGTAGTCCTTGTACAGAGCATAAATTCTATAAGATTTATTTAGTATAAAACAAATTTTAAAATTTATGAAACTTTAGCCAAAACTAAAATAAATGATATTAAACAAAGCTATTTGAACACATTGTGATTAGGCTTTCGCGGCAAATTGTGAGGTCAAAATTGAAAAAATTACCAGGAAAATGACTTTATATTGTACAAATATGTGCAAATAAAGACTTATATAGTCCGACCACGCTAAGTTGGCAATCAAAATATTTACATTGTGGACCAGTACACTTCGAAAAAAGGTAAGGAAGGTTTTGGGCAAGAGTTTCTATGTTTGGCGATTCATTGCTTTTGGGCGCATATTTCTTTACGGTTTAGAAACGGACTATCAATCGAAGATCTAACTTGCATCGGGATTACTCTTATATTTCCCATTAATATTTAAGTTATAGCGTCCCTCGGTGTAATTTCTAGTCAGTCATATTTTTAAGTTTTAAAACCCTTCATCAAAATGAAAAAAAAAAACCTCATAGAAGTATACTGGGAAATATACTCATTGGAACTTATAACTTAACTACGAGTTTGTTTATTAATTTTGAACTTTTTTTTAGCAATGGTTAATTAAATTTCTGTAAAATAATCATAGATTTAGTTATTCCACGAATCAAAATATCAAAGAAATACACGTGTAATCGTTAACCGCTACCAGCAATCAACAACAATCTTCTATCGCCGATAACTGATGTGTAGCTCTAGTGTGATAGATTGAACTAGACCAACAATCTCCTCTTCTCGCCAAACGCCTTGAGCTGGCAACCCTTTTTTCTTCTGCTTAAAAACCTCAATTCAAAGTGGAATCGTCCACAATGTAAATATTTTGATTGCCAACTTAGCGTGGTCGGACTATACCTAAATTCTCAGCGGGGCTGGGGAGCCCAGTCGGTTAAGCACTCGCTTAGCATGCGGAAGGTCCCAGGTTCGGGTCCGGGCATCGCCAAAATAGCTGCCGACCTATAAACGGCCAGTGCAGCCAAAAATGTCCGACGAATAATACCCCGTGTAAGGGAGTGCACGTTAAATATCCTTCAAAGTCCTAACGCTGCGTACGATGTCGCCCTTAACGGTTGCGTTGGGTGCCTATTCAGGTGTTGGCTCGTCACCTGACTGTGGTTCTAAAATACGACGCCCGTCGCCAATAGCCCTCGTGTAGCTCTAGTGCGACGATAATTCAAACCTAACTAACTAAATTCTCAGCTCAATTTTAATTAGAAATTATTTAAAAATAAAATTTTAAATCAAAATTAAAAAAAATTTATTAATTTTTTTAGAAAAAAGTTCTTAAAATAATTTCTAATTAAAATTGAGCTGAGAATTTAGGTATAAGTCTTTGTTTGCACATATTTGTACAATATAAAGTCATTTTCTTGGTAATTTTTTCAATTTTGACCTCACAATTTGCCGCGCAAGCCTAATCACAATGTGTTCAAATAGCTTTATGCTTAATATCATTTATTTTAGTTTTGGCTTAAGTTTCATAAATTATAAAATTTGTTTTATATTAAATAAATATTGTAGAATTACATATTAAAAAATTCTACTTATATATTGAGTAGTTAAAAAATTACATGAAGGATCAGACTATGCTTTGTAGTACCTTCTTTGCACATTTTTAAGACTCTATGACCCCTTGAGGGGTCTAAGGAGTCTTAAAAATGTGCAAAGAAGATACTACAAAGCATAGTCTGATCTTTCATGTCATTTTTTAACTACTCAATGTTTAAGTATAATTTTTTTATATGTAATTCTACAAGATTCATTTATTATAAAACAAGTTTTAAAATTTATGAAACTTTAGCAAAAACTGAAATAAATGATATTAAACATGAAGGTACAGCTGTGGAAATAAAAAAGTACCCACTTGAGGTTATTTCATCCGTTAGTCACCCTATAGAATCGGACCTTTTTGAGATTGTGTACAATAAGCATTCTTATTAAATTGCACGATACAAAATTTGCATAAGGGGCCGTCTTCATATTAAAAATATCACGAACTTTGAAATTTCCAATGGCAACACCCAATTTTAATAATTTAGAAATGTTAAGCACTCTTGAAAACCCTTAATTCTAAGTTTTTGTTACATTTGGATGAATATTTGACGAGTTATTTAATCGAATCACTTGTGGACCTTTTGGGGACCATCTCTAAAATGACAAGCAAGCATGCATGCAAGGTCGTCTTTATTTATCAAATCACACGTAATCTTATACACAGTCCCCTAAAGGGTAATTAAAAAGTATTTTGTGATTTACTCAGCAAATTATGAATAAAAATTTTTAAAAATTGGGATTTCGCTTAAACTTCCTGTCTTAAATTTATTTCTTTAAAAAAATTAAGGGGTTTCTATTAATATTTTTTTAAAAAATTAATATAATAATTATTTAAAAATATAAAAATTGTTTTAAATACCGCAATATTGAGTGCATTTTGTTTGGGTTATTATAATTTCTTTTCAGTAAAAAATTCGTTTCCTTATCTTAATTATTTATAGATTGGGATAGTTTTTTATATGCAACTCATTTAACATTGTGGGACCTAAACTTTGCACGTCTCTAACTCCCATAATAATGCTTAAAAACTAACAAAATTTGGCATTTCGTATTAACATAGGTCATAGATTTGAAATATGGACTCAAAAAGGGGTGTTACTATTGGAAATTTTAAAGTTAGTAACATTTTTAATATGAAGATGGCCCCTTATGCAAATTTTGTTTCATGCAATTAACTCAGAATGTTAATTGTTCAAAATGTCAAAAAGGTCCGATTCTATAGGATGACTAACGGCCAAAATAACCTCAAGTGGGTACTTTTTTATTTCCACAGCTGTACAGCTGTGGAAATAAAAAAGTACCCACTTGAGGTTATTTCCTCCGTTATTCATCCTAAAGAATCGGACCTTTTTGATATTGTGAACAATTAACATTCTGAGTTAATTGCATGACACAAAATTTGCATAAGGGGCCATCTTCATATTAAAAATGTTACTAACTTTAAAATTTCCAATAGCAACACCCCTTTTTGAATCCATATTTCAAATCTCTGACCTATGTTAATACGAAATGCCAAATTTTGTTAGTTTTTAAGCATTATTAGAGGAGTTAGAAACGTGCAAAGTTTAGGTCCCATAATGTTAAATGAGTTGCACATAAAAAACTATCCCGATCTATAAATAATTAAGATAATTAAGATTTTTTACTGAAAAGAAATTATAATAACCCAAATAAAATGCATTCAATATTGGGGTATTTAAAACAATTTTTATATTTTTAAATAATTATTATATTGATTTTTTAAAAAAATATGAATAGAAACCCCTTAATATTTTTAAGGAAATAAATTTAAGACATTAAGTTTAAGCGAAATCCCAATTTTAATTTTTTTTTATTCATAATTTGATGAGTAAATCACAAAATACTTTTTAATTACCCTTTAGGGAACTGTGTATAAGATTGCGTGTGTAATTGATAAATAGAGACGGCTTTGCATGCATGCTTGCTTGCCATTTTAGAGTTGGTCCCCAAAAGGTCCACAAGTGATTCGATTGAATAACTCGTCAAATATTCATTCAAATGTAACAAAAACTTAGATTTAAGGGTTTTCAAGAGTGCTTAACATTTCTAAGTTATTAAAATTGGGTGGTGCAATTGGAAATTTCAAAGATCGTAATATTTTTAATATGAAGACGGCCCCTTATGCAAATTTTATATCGTGCAATTAACTCAGAATGTTAATTGTACACATTCTCAAAAAGGTCCGATTCTATAGGATGACTAATGGATGAAATAACCCCAAGTGGGTACTTTTTTATTTCCACAGCTGTACTTGAACACACTGTGATTAGGCTTGCGCGGCAAATTGTGAGGTCAAAATTGAAAAAATGAATAAAAAAAATGACTTTATATTGTACAAATATGTACAAACAAAGACTTATACCTAAATTCTCAGCTCAATTTTAATTAGAAATTATTTTTTAAAAAATTTAAAATCAAAATGTTTAAATTTTTATTAATTTTTTTAGAAAAGAGTTCTTAAAATAATTTCTAATTAAAATTGAGCTGAGAATTTAGGTATAAGTCCTAGTTTGTACATATTTGTACAATATAAAGTCATTTTCTTGGTCATGTGTTCAATTTTGATCTCACAATTTGCCGCGCAAGCCTAATCACAGTGTGTTCAAGTACCTTCATGTTTAATATCATTTATTTTAGTTTTGGCTAAAGTTTCATAAATTTTAAAACTTGTTTTATAATAAATAAATCTTGTAGAATTACATATAAAAAAATTATACTCATTTATTGAGTAGT
The DNA here is from genome assembly GCA_023701765.1 of Hylyphantes graminicola. Classification (NCBI taxonomy): domain Eukaryota; kingdom Metazoa; phylum Arthropoda; class Arachnida; order Araneae; family Linyphiidae; genus Hylyphantes; species Hylyphantes graminicola. Next base: position 47,340,050 of record CM043123.1, read on the forward strand.
TAAAAAATTACAAGAGAGATCAAACTATGCTATGTAGTATCTTCTTTGCACATTTTTAAGACTCTTGTGACCCCTTAAAGCATCAAATAAACCAAGATTAGTATAAAATACATTCTTCTCGCAGGTATAGCTGTAAAACAAGTTGACCTGCAAACCCAGAGATCCGATGCCAGGATCGAATGTAATCCTTCTATAAATCATAATATCAATCAAATATCTACCGTATAGAGAGTGTTTGTGCACATTAAATCCATTGCGGTGCAATGTTTCATAGTCATGCACAATATTACGAATTGGTTCCCAGTCAGATACAAGCATCGTCTTTCTGACGGCATTTTAAAATTACGAGGCACGTCGACAAAATTTCACAGATAGATATAACACAATGTTTAAATAATTTCTAATATAAATTCTAAAACCGCGTGCAGTAGAACTTCAATTATCCGAAGCATGAATGACTATCCGAATGTCGGGAAAAAAAATTGCACCTGGTAATGTTTGTCTTTGTTGGATGTCATACCTGATAATATTTTTGTACCAACCAAAAAATTACTAGGCATGACATCCAGCAGAGATTACAACAATAGGTTAGGCAGGTATAAATGTTTATGGTGTCACATAATAAACTTTTGTACAGCTGTGGAAATAAAAAAGTACCCACTAGTGATTATTTTGACCGTTATTCATCCTATAGAATCGGACCTCTTTGACATTGTGAACAATTAACATTCTGAGTTAATTGCATGACACAAAATTTGCATAAGGGGCCATCTTCATATTAAAAATGTTACTAACTTTAAAATTTCCAATAGCAACACTCCTTTTTGAATCCATATTTCAAATCTCTGACCTATGTTAATACGAAATGCCAAATTTTGTTAGTTTTTAAGCATTATTAGAGGAGTTAGAGACGTGCAAAGTCAATTAAGGCAATAAGATATAGAATCATCGTCATAAATACCACCGATTTTGGGAATTTTTTTAGGCGTCGCCGGCTGTTTTTTTATTTTTTGTTTGAAAGATTAGACATCAGTTTATTTTCTTTTTTTTTTCGTTTGACTGTACCTTTCCTATTTTTTTTTGTTTGAAAGGTACGATATCAGAAACATATCTTTGTACTTTTTTTTCATTTAACAGCCGTTTAATATTTGCAGAGGGTCGCTATAGTTGAATTTGTTGTTTTGAGCTCTAAAAATACATTTTTTTGCTATGAATGAACAAGCTCTGTCAGTTTTTTTGTGATTTAAAATCTATAGATATCAGAGACAGCTTTGTATTTGTTGTTGATCCAAATTTTTGTGAGTATTAAAGTAACAATTGCCTAAGTCCTAGGCTATTTTATAGTTAATTCAACAATTATTGATTTATTTTGTCGCATAAATGTTTCCTAACGTAGGTATAAAATGCGCTTACTTTTGAACAATAATAAGCACGTTGTATGTGAGCCAAGATTAAGTTAAGTTTTGTTAAGAATATGCGGGGAGAGGGGGCGCCCTTTGAAGCCGGCCGGTAAAACTGCGCCCTTTTCAGGGTGCCAGCCGGCCCTGTTACCCGGATCAGATTTAGGCCCCTTCTTGTCCAATGGAGTAACATTAGCCAATTTCCAGTCAGCCGGCACCTTTCCAGAAATAAATGATGACCTAAAAATAGTCAGAACTACATCCCCCAACTCTTCTTCACATTCAACTAAAATTTTAGGATAAACGTCATCAGGCCCAGGTGCTTTATTGGGTTTCATAGTTTTTAAAAGACGAATAACCTCTTTAGAAAAATCACAATCAATACATTCCTGTCCTACTGTAACCTCACCTAAAACATGCACATTTTAAAAATCTTTATTAAAAACTCTAATAAATAAGTCATTAAAAAGATTTGCCATTTTCATGTCGTCATGGATTAACTGTCCTTGACTACCTTTAAATAGTCCAATGGACTTACCCTACTTAACATTACCTCTAGCATAAGCGAACAAATTCTTAGGGTTTTCCTTAATATCTCTAGCGAGATTATCCTCTAATGCAGATTTATATTGTCTACTAATATTCTTAAACTCTCCCTCTCTCCTAGCAACTCTGTAAGCTTCCTGATCAACCTCTCTACCAGATTATTTTGCCATTTTGTGAGCCTTCTGCTTTGACCTTAGAATGACCTTACAAATATGTTCAAACAAAGACTTATACCTAAAATCTAAGCTCAATTTTAATTAGAATTTTTTAAGAACTTAAAAAAAAAATTAATAAAACTTTTGAAATTTTAATTTTATAAAAAATAATTTCTAATTAAAATTGAGCTTAGAAATTAGGTATAAGTCTTTGTTTGAACATATTTGTACAATATAAAGTCATTTCTTCAATTTTGACCTCAAAATGTGGCGCGCAAGACTAATCCCAGTGTTTTCAAATTGTTTTATGTTTGTTATCATTTATTTTAGTTTTGGCATAGTTTCATAAATTTTAAAATTGGTTTTATAAAGAGTAAAACTAACAGAACTACATATAAAAAATTATACTTCTATATTGAGTAGTTAAAAAATTATATGAATTTGAAAACTATGCTTTGTGCTTCGAGGTTCTTTGCACATTTTTAAGACTAATATGACCCCTTAAGTGCTCTCTAAGCCAATTGGAATCCTTCGTGCGTTCAATAAAATAGACTTCACTAATAGTGAACTCAGGTTGCATTATCGCATCTATACCTTGTCACGACTCTGTCTACATTCGTAGAGCAACTCTTTCCTCATTCGCTGTTCCTATTAACCCTTTCAGTCCCGGTGATGCCATTTGACAACCTCGTTTTTCTTATCATATTTTTTTTTTAATATTACTGACACCTTTTGGGATTAATTAAAAATATTTTCTAATAGAAAAAGTTTGAAAAATCGAATGGTGTGCTTTTTGATATCATAAATGGCTATTGTTGTGAACTGAAGTGAAGAAATGTCATGTAAACGTTCTATCTCTGTGCACTGCAACTTTAACTGTTTTTTAGTTTTGTTTTTGAGTTCGGTTTTTTGGAATGTGTATATAAAAGTTTTAAGATCCAAGTTGTGTTGTAGCTTTGTCCATGCTTCTTCATTACCTTAAAATCTACTAAACCGTAAAAACCAAAGTGCTTTTTACATTTATGGCGTCCGCGAATTAAAGAATCTGAATATGGAGGTTTTGAAGAGACAGCGCGGCTCACTTCGAGCGTCTTTGACCAAAGCGATTAAAAACGTGTCGCAGTTGGTTGTGGAAAAGGCCGCGAGTGACGACGTGGATATTGCTTTGCAACAGCTTGAAGAAAAGGCTAAGAAACTTTCGGTTATCGACGAAGAGGTTCTGGAGCTCATGCGTAAAGAAGACAGTTCCCAGGACCAATTCGATACTGAAAACGAAGCTACCGAGGACTATGAAGATAAGTTTATAGCTGCAAGAATAAAAGCCCAAAAGTTTTTGGAAGCCCAGAAGGTTATTCCCGAGAAGAAAAAGTTCAAACTCCCCATGCTAGAGCTAAAGAAGTTCAACGGAGAACCTAGGGAATATTTGTCTTTTTGGTCACAGTTTTCGAAAATCCACGAGGATGATGAAATACCAGAAGAGGATAAATTCCAGTACCTGCTGCAGGCTGTTGTACCAGAGTCCAGGGCAGCACGGCTGATTGAAAGTTTTCCACCGACTAAGGACAATTATTCAAAGGCTATTCTTCAACTACATGAACGTTTTGGGCGAGAAGATTTGTTAGTTCAAATTTACGTTCGGGACCTGTTGGCTATGGTTATGCGCAATGCAGTTTCCGGAAGAAACAAGTGTGACTTAACTCAACTTTATGATGAAATAGAGTGCAAGTTGATGTGTTTGGAGAGTCTGGGCCGCACTAAAGAAAAATTCGCTGATTTTCTGGAGCCGTTGGTCGAATCTTGTCTGCCTGAAGCTGTCCTGCGAGCTTGGGAAAGAAGCAGAACTGTTGGTGACTCATTGGAGAAAGAAAGTGATCGCTCATTGGAACAGCTGATGCTCTTTCTGCGAAAAGAAGTAAAAGGCGAGGAGATGATCACGCTGGCCCGTACGGGATTAGGGCCTCCTCAAAGAGCAACACCAAACCGAGTTTACGAGGGTTCATCCTTGCCCACGAGTGCGTCCCTAGTAAATGGTCGTCCTGAGCAAGTGGGTGAGCAAAAAAGTTGCATATTTTGTTCTAGATTAAATCATAATAGTTTTGAATGTTTTAAAGCTAAAAAAATGTCACTCGAAGACAAAAAGAAAGTTGTAACTCAAAAGCATGCATGTTTCAAATGCTTAAGAGTAGGCGGTCACATAAGTCGTAATTGCAAACTAAATATTAAATGTAGCAAATGTCAGAAAGGCCATTATGTTGTAATGTGTCCCCAGTTGGACTTAGCGACGCCTGACACTGGCTTAACAAACACTAACGAAAATGTGGTTAGTAATGCTTTGGCGGCAAGTCATTCTGGGGGGAAAAATGTATATTTACAAACAGTTATGGTTCAAATTTGTCATAATGATAAACAGCTGGTTTTGCGAGGGCTTATGGACGGGGGGAGAGAAAATTCCTACCTAACTAAAAAGGCAATTGAAAAGCTGAAACTTAGACCTATTACTCAACAAACCATAATTCACGGTTTGTTTGGGGGGAGGGAAACGGGCCCAAAACAACATGCTCTTTTTGAAATTGAAATAGGTAGCTTAAAGGGTAATTTTTCATGTAAAATCCCAGTTCTTTCAGAAAAAAAAATATGCGGGTACATACCTAAAGTTAGAAATATATTGGTAATGTCAGAATTGAAAGAGAAATGTATTGAAGTGCCCGATTTAGATTATTCTAATTATGATATAGATTTACTGTTGGGAGCCGATACTATCGGGTTGATATTAACAGGTGGTAATATTACACTCGACTGTGGGTTAATGGCTATTGAAACAAAATTAGGATATACTCTAATGGGTAAAATAAAGCCAGAGTATAAAGACAATACAAGTGGGTCTGGGGCTTTGGAGTTTAGCGAAAATCGAAATTCTCACACTGTGGTCAGTATGTTAAACGCACATTCATCCACATTTAATGTTAAGGAGTTATGGGATTTGGAAACTATTGGCATTAGGGATCCTGTAGAAAATTTTAAAGGAAAAATGCATTATGAAAAAACGATCGAGCAGTTTGAAAGGGGTTTAATAGTACTGCCTGATGGTAGGTACCAATTGCCCTTACCGTTCAAATCTGAAAATAAACTGCATAATAACAAAGCTTTAACATTAAAACGACATCAAAAAATGTGTCGAGGTATAATTGATAAAAATTGTATGGATGATTATGTGGCAGTATTTAGAGAGTGGGAAAAGCTAAAAGTAATTGAAAGGGTCTTAGAAAATGAACTAAAGAATGATGGTTATTATTTACCCCACAGACCAGTATACACTCCTAACAGATCAACTAAAATCCGTCCGGTGTTTGATGCGACAGCTAGGGAAGGTAGAGAACCTTCGCTCAATGATTCTCTTGAAAAGGGTCCTAATTTAATGGAATTAATTCCGGATATATTAGATAGATTCCGCATGTATCCCATCGGAATTTCCGGGGATATTGAAAAGGCTTTTTTGCAACTAAGTATTACTCCGTCTCATAGAGATTTTTTAAGGTTTTTCTATCCCAATGAATGTGATGAAGAAATAATTTATCGCCATTGCCGCGTAGTGTTTGGAGTCTGTTCAAGTCCATTTCTTTTAGCAGCCTCAATGAATCATTTGTTAGAGCACAGTCCCCCACAGTATAGGGATGTTGTCTCTAAGCTCCGCCATTCATTCTACGTAGACAATTGTGTGACAGGTGTTTTTGATGCTAACGAAACACAACCATTTATTTCTAAGTCGCAAGAAATTATGCAGAGGGGATGTTTTAATCTTAGAGCCTGGGAAAGCAATGTTAGGGCAGAAGGTATAACAAAATGTGAAGGGGATACCAATGTACTGGGAGTTTTGTGGAATTTAAATACGGATACTCTTAGGTGTTTTGTTGATAAAGAACAGGTAGAAAAAATGGAACAGTTGACAAAACGGTCAATGCTATCTGTCATTCAAAAAATCTTTGATCCTATAGGTATCTTAACTGCGGCTACATTGCAACCGAAGCTATGGTTGCAGGAGACGTGGAGATTAAAGTTATCCTGGGATGAACCATTGCCTCCGGAACTGTATAAAAAATTCAATAAATGGTTTAATGACGTTTCTGTGTTAGATAGCCTTGAAATCCCCAGATATTGTGAAGCTAATTCTTCCTCAGAATTGCACGTTTTCGTAGATGCTTCAAAAACTGCGTATGCTGCCTGTGTGTTTTTGAGATCAAAAACGCCACTGGGAATTAAATTGCATCTGCTTAGAGCCAAGTCAAGGCTAGCCCCTTGTAAGAAAGAGGTTTCAATGCCTAGGTTGGAGCTCTTAGCTTGTTGCGTCGGCGCCAGATTGGTTTTTTCCGTTAGAAATGCACTGGATATACCTGAAATGAAGATAACTCTTTGGACGGACTCTATGGTGGCATTGTGGTGGATAAAGAGCCGAGGTGAGTGGTCAGTTTTTGTATCTAACCGCATCAAGGAAATAAATCAACTTGTGCCCAAAGAAAGTTGCAGACACGTTCCTGGTGCCTTAAATCCGGCAGATGTTTTGTCTAGAGGGTGTTCGCCAAAACAGTTGGCATTAGATACAAGTTGGTATAAGGGTCCATCTTGGTTACTTGAACAACCCGATAAATGGCCGTTGACGGACTTAACGTCCAATGAGAAAGAGCTCGATCTTGAGAAAAGAAAGACTAGACTTTGTAACATAAACGTTACTGAAAAGTCGACCCCATGGTATGCCATTAGATTTTCTAACTATGACTCAGTGGTTAGGTTAGTTGGATGGGTATTGAGATTTATCGAAAATGCTCGTAAACCTGACTCTAATGCGAGAATAAGGGGTCAACTTTCTTCTTCGGAGGTGGAAATCGCGGAAAAAGTCCTTATTCGTTCTGTTCAGAAAGAGTTTTTTCCCGATTTAAAAGAAGTTCCTATCGTGAATGCCTTTAGAGACAATGAGGAGGTAATTCGTGTTAAGACTAAAATTACTGAACGAAAGGACGATCCGGCATTTGTCTCACCCATTCTTTTACCAAGTGATTGTGTATTTACTGAAAGGTTAATTGAGTATGTTCATAGAAAAAACTGTCACGCTGGGATCCAAATGCTAATGTCAATACTTAGAGAAAAATTTTGGATTAGAAAGGCGCGTAAAACAATTAGAAAGGTTATCAAAAAATGCGTCCGTTGCCGACGTTACAGTGCAAAACCTGGTGTTAGTGACCCAGTACCTCTTCCAGAGGATCGCGTAAAAGACGCAAATGTGTTCGAGGTAGTGGGAATAGATCTTGCCGGACCCCTGTTTTTGAAAAATCAGGATAAGGTTTGGATAGTACTCTATACTTGTGCGATTTATCGTGCAGTCCATCTGGAACTTGTAAGATCGCTTTCAACTGAGTCATTTTTACTATCTTTGCGTAGATTTATTGCACGACGGGGCAGACCTGAAGTCATATATACAGATAATGGGACAAACTTTCGAGGTGCGTATAATGAGCTCAAGGTTTTGGATTGGAGCAAAATTACACGGGAAACGGATATTTTACCCATTAAATGGAAGTTCAATCCACCCACCGCAGCATGGTGGGGTGGGTGGTGGGAACGGTTAGTTCGTGTAATAAAAGAGCTGCTGAGGCGAACTCTGGGAAACTCCGTTTTAACGTATGAGGAGCTTATGACCCTCTTGTGTGACTGCGAGGCGGTCATAAATTCCCGGCCGTTAACCTATATTTCTGAAGACTCCAATGACTTGCTGCCTTTAACGCCAAATTTGTTTTTGACTGGGCGATCACATTATGATGTAGTGGACTTAGATTTGGGAGAGTTTTCAAAATTTCAGAGACGTATAAAATACAGGCAAAAATTACTGAAGGATTTGAGGTCGCGTTTTTCGTAAAGAGTATTTGGGCAACTTAGTACAAAGACAGCAGTTGGCCCCATCTTATGAATTTAAGATCGGTGAGATAGTCCTAATCGAGGATCCACTAAAAAAGCGCCTGTATTGGCCTTTAGGAAAGGTGGTTGACAAACTTGTGGGCAGGGATGGTAAGATTCGGACTTTAAAAATTCAAACTAAGCACTCAGTACTAATTCGACCTGTCCAAAGAGTTTTTCCCTTAGAGATTCAACATGATGGTTTGGAGGAGTGCCTGTCTCCAAGGACGGTGACTGAAGAGCCCAGTTCAGGGGAGAGCAGCCATTCATCTGTTCATGACTCGTCTTCTGCTGATGTCAGTTCTTCACCTGTGCTGGACATTATCAAGAACAAGATCTCCCGATCTGGCCGTGTCATCCGAGCTCCTGATGTACTGGACTTACTGAACTATAACACCATTGTTTTTGAGTAGTTTTCCTCCTCAAAAAAAAGGGGGAGTATGTTGTGAACTGAAGTGAAGAAATGTCATGTAAACGTTCTATCTCTGTGCACTGCAACTTTAACTGTTTTTTAGTTTTGTTTTTGAGTTCGGTTTTTTGGAATGTGTATATAAAAGTTTTAAGATCCAAGTTGTGTTGTAGCTTTGTCCATGCTTCTTCATTACCTTAAAATCTACTAAACCGTAAAAACCAAAGTGCTTTTTACAGCTATAGACGATCAGAAATACATTTCTAAAATGATAATGCCAATTTGTAATTAGGACTGAAAGGGTTAAAACTAGATTTTATAAAATTGAAATAAGTTACAATTACAATTTTTTTTTGTGGGGTGGAGTGTAACACCACACGAAGGTAATTCTACGCTGTACAAGCTGTGTACCGTTAAAACCTTTATACCTTTTATATATAATGTATAATCAGTACTTTTAAAACTAAAAAGTTATATATTAGTTGTCATTTGAGCAATGCACGAGTAACTAAAAACCCTTTTGCGAAGTCAGGCAGGTACTGGGAACTCGTGTGCCAAGTTTAAAGTCTCTTTTCTTTCTTCAGCAATACCTTTAAAACCAAAAACGTTAAATGGCAGCTACCCACAGCCCCAATTTTCACGAAAATCTCATAACGTCCGACAGGTACTGGAAACTTGTGTATTAAATTTGAAATCCGTTGTTCTTTTAGTTTAATTGTAGAATGGTTTCAGATCATCGTCACCACGAACCAATGTTCAAAAAGCACTTTTTTTTTAAAGAATCGGCACCCTCCAAAACATGTAGAAAACACAAAATCTCCGGATTTTCGATCTCTTTCGGATTTTCGAAACGGATCGCAATACTTTCATTACCTTATATTTCATGTAGGTAGAGTTATATTTCATATTAGGTCAATATAAATAACAAATTTGTGCTATTTAAAGATTAAGAGTATTTAACAGTTAACAAAATCTATTATAATATTAAGATCACTTTTTCCATACCCCCCTCCTCCTTTATTTCTCAGTAAAAAAAGCTCGGACCCTAGTAAAAAACTAAAGGAACATTTAAATTGAATTGCAAAAAAAAAACCCATTGGTACTTTACTCCACAAAACTTTTCTTAGTTAATCGCGCCCTAAAGCTAGCAATCCACTCACGCTAGAGCTATGCTGGAGCTGGACGAAAGATTGATTTTGTGACGTCTTTGTCACGAGTGCGCATGCGCGCGAGTTCAAAGCTGGATTTCTGAAGCTGTATTTTTGAATCGCTTCCAAAGCGATATTGGAGTTGTAAATAACTTTTGAGCATGAGCAGTTAGTTTCAAGAGAGAAAATCAATCTTTCGTCCATCTACCTCCGGAAAAGCAATATCGGCAGGCAGATTACCAACAATTGCTTTGGCATGCCTGCGCCAGCTCCTTTGCCAGGAACTACAAATTTAGTTCCCCACGTCATTGTTGGGGACTTTGCCCTGCATGAGCATCTGTTAAAGCCATTTCCTCGCCTCCAATCCCTGCATGATGATACCAAAGGCATCTATAACTACAGACTGTCAAGGGCAAGACGGACCACAGAAAATGTCTTTGGTATCATGTGTAACTATTTCCGTGTGTTCTTCATACCAATGGCCACAGAGCCGAAGACAACGGAAAATATAGTAATATGTGCTTTGATCCTGCATAATATTCTAAGAGAATCAAAGGTACTTGCCCCAGGACAAAAGCACCTTGACGACAAGTTAGAGCTGCCTACTGACAATTTAATCGACTTAACAGACTCTAACGTCAGGTACCCAACAAGATGTATATAGAAATTAGAGATACTTTCAAGAGATATTTTAACCCTGATCTGAAACTCTGATTGGATTACCATTATAAGGATTTTCTATACTGAAATTAATATAGACACTAACTCCCCCAATTGTGTCTAAGAGAACTAATGTAATGGTTTACGGCTGCCTTTTTCTCGCCTCCTTTCGGAGCTTTAGCACATTTTTTTTTGTAGTTTTTTCAAACAAAAACAACGCAAAAAAATATTATTGCGTTATTGGCTTTCAATTCAATGGTTAGTGACAGTTGGTGAGTTATCCGATCGGAAAAGGCCAGGAACAGTTCCTCGTACTATTACGACTAGCTGTCGTGTAGCTTTACATAGCGACGTTAATTGAACCTCACCTTGTAATTTTGAGACCTCGAACTAAGGATTTTATTTTTTTGAAAATGGAAAACAATTAATTCATTTCTGTTCTACACTGTTAAAAAAAACCTGAAATTTCAGGAGAAATAATTACTGATTTTAACGGAACTTTCCCGTAATGACTGAAAACGAGGTTTTTCCTTCTGAAAACGGGCTTTATTCTTCTTACAACGGAAAATATCCGTAAACCGAACGGAAAATGTCCGAAAAGAGCGAAAACGGAATTTTCCCGTTTTTAGAGCGGCCATATTTTTATTTCGTCGAGGTTCGAATGCTGAATCACCATTTCTTGTATTTGTTTTCCAGCATTCTAGTGATTGGTGAGTATTAGTATTATTTAACTTAGTTTGAAACTTGTATCATTTAAAATTATGTGATTACTTTTTCTTAAAAAATGCAATACGCAGATGACTTTCATTAATACAGTAAAGCATCGTTTATACGACTCTTAGGGAACGTTAAAAAAAAAAGGCTTAGAAATGATGAGAACGATGTGTTTGTACACTTTCAAAATTTGTTCCGATATATAAACTAATCCCAACTTATTGTTTTTAAAAGTAATAAGCCTCAATACTTCACCGATTTATGCAACTTTAAAACTAACTAATCACTACAACCAGTCTGTTTTGAAATAAGACAGATGTTTTTTCCAGATGCACACATCACCTAAAAAAACAACGGGCAGTTGCATTTCGAATGAAGTATCACAAAGAACTCGCTCACATGTTGTTTATTTTTTGGATGATCGGCAGTCGGCAGCCAATCTGTGTTTTCTATGGTTGCGACATAGTTAAACTCGCACTAGTTGATTGAAGAAGATATTTCTAAAACATTATTTTTTATGTAAACACGAACAATGGTTTTATCCTATTGACATGAAACAGGGAGACATTACGTTTATTATAAATGGAGACCTGTAATTGATTTTTGTAAATGTAAATCATTAAGTTTGAACTGTTACCAGAAATATTAGGGGTTTCACGTAATAGTAACCTAAATATGTAAAAAATCTGTATATAATAGACTAAGTATATAATTGATGGAATATTCAGTTTTCATATAATTATTTTACTGTTAAGTTTATGTAACAGTAATATAATTATATACACCCCTAGTCTGCTGTACATAATCTATTCAAAATTTGATATTGTATGCAATGTCAAAAAAAAAAAACATTTAATGACCTAAAAAAATTATTAACGATACATTGTGTGTCATTATTTCTTAATAAAAATATCATAGGTCTAACTATTTGAGTATAATTCACAGACATTCAAACTTGTGTTGCTTTGGTTTTTGGTTTGTGGTATGGTAACTCAATGGTAAATTTTTTGCATATAAAAGGCTAATTAGATAGGAATTCAAACCTGCTCCCAGTGAACTAACTATACAGCCCTGAGCACTATTTATTTAGCCACTAGTCGTGCAAATTAAAAATGATGTTGTGGGTTTTGAAAATTATGTTGGATAGGGCATTTAACGTATATATACAATTACGCTAAAGGGTTTATTTATTAATTTTAAGACTATTTCATCTTTTATTAGGTGTTTTGCGGATATTAATCCGGAAAGAGGAAATAAAGCTAGCCAAAATGAAAAAAGAAAACCAGCTTCTTTAACTAAAAAGTCATTAAATTGGCCAATGAAATCAATGACTTTGACAAAGTTTTTAAACTGTAGATAAAATATTCTTCTAAAATTATTTTTAAAAAATGTATTTACTATTTAACAGTTCTTATTATTATTTTGCAGTTTATTATAATTTTACAGTATATTATGATTTTACAGTTTTTATTCATAATAAAAAGCAAAGTTTTTAAACTGCTGATATAATTTTCAAGTAAATAAAAAAATGTATGTAAGTTGTATTTTGCTGTAAGTTTTTGAGAATTTTTTTTTTATTATTTTATAGTTCCTATTTATTATTTTACAGTTCTTATTATTATTTTACAGTTTATTATTATTTTACATTTCTTATTCATAATAAAGAGCAAAGTTTTTAAACTGTTGATAAAATTTTTAAGTAAATAAAAAATGTATGCAAGCTGTATTTTGCTGTAAGTTTTTGAGAATTTTTTTTTTTATTATTTTATAGTTCCTATTTATTATTTTACAGTTCTTATTATTTTGAAGTTTATTATAATTTTACAGTTTATTATTTTGTAGTTTATTATAATTTTACAGTTTATCATTATTTTACATTCCTTATTCATAATAAAGAGCAAAGTTTTTAAACTGTTGATAAAATTTTCAAGTAAATAAAAAGGTATGCAAGTTGTATTTTACTGCAATTTTTTGAGAAAAATTCTTATTTATTAGTTTACAGTTCTTATTACTATTTAGCAGTTTATTATAATTTTACAGTTTATTATGATTTTACAGTTCTTATTCATAATAAAAAATCATAATAAAAAGTTATTCATTTAGCAAATCAAATAAATGGATTGGACGAAGTTTTTAAGCTGTAGATAAAATTTTCAAGAATGCAATGTTAGAGGTTTGAATTTCTTAACTTAATAACAAATTTGCCATCCTGAGAAATTATTTTGCCGTAAAAATGATCACATAATTTTTAACTTCTCTTATATGCAGGGGAAATCAAGCTCAAATTATGCCTATTAAAGTCAGATTTGCTCTATATCTGTATAAATAAATATATTTGTTATTATAATAAATTGAAATAAATAAGAAACTGAACTTAAGAGGACTTAGGAGTCTTAAAAATGAGCAAAGAATGTACTAAAAAGCATAGTTTGCGATTTCATGTAATTTTTTAACTACTCAATATAAAAGTATAATCTTTTTATATGTAATTCTATAAGATTTATTTATTATAAAACAAATTTTAAAATTTATGAAACTTTAGCCAAAACTAAAATAAATGATAGCAAACATAAAAAAAACCATTTGAAAACATTGGGATTAGGCTTGCGCGGAACATTTTGAGGTCGTAAATTGAAGAAATAACCAAGAAAATGACTTTATATTGTATAAATAAAGACTTATACCTGTTTAAAAGAAAAATAAAACATTATTTATTAATATAAAAAAACATTAAATCAAAATTTTAAAATTTTTATTTAAAAAAAATTTCTAATTAAAATTGAGCTAAGAAATTAGGTATAAGTCTTTATTTGTACTTTTTTGTATAATATAAAATCATTTTCTTGTCATTTCTTTAATTTTAACCTCAAAATGTACGGCGCAAGCCAAATGTTTTCAAATTTTGTAAATAGTTTTATGTTTGTTATCATTTATTTCAGTTTTGGCTTAAGTTTCATAAATTTTAAAATTTGTTTTATAATAAATAAATCTTATAAAATTACATATAAAAAATATACTTAGATATTGAATAGTTAAATAAATTACATGAAATCGCAAACTACGCTTTTTAGTACATTCTTTGCACATTTTAACGACTCCTAAGACCCCATAAGTAGAAACACGGAAAAAAGCATAATGGAAAATATTAAAAACGGGGAAATAAGAAACGAAACTTTCTGAAATACACAAGAAAATTCAAAATGGAAAATTTTAATAACGGAGAAATAAGAAACGGAACTTCTGTAAATATACGGGAAAATGCAAAATGGAAAATTTTAATAACGGAGAAATAAGAAACGGGACTTTTTCCTTACGGGAAAATACTTAACGAAACGGGAAAAGCCCGGCAACTCAGCTGCCGGGCTTTTTCCTTCAATTTCAGTAATTTTTTTTAACAGTGTAACGAACTGGTTATAAAAACAGGATGTTCACATTAGCCTCTATCGATGAAAGTTTTCAATAGCTACCGTCGCAGCCTACGTGTTAAATAAAATTCCGAATATACCATGCTAAAAAAAATCGTCTTTTAGTTCTTTCTCAAGAATTAGGTATCGCTAAGATCGAAAATTTTAAATATCCATTAAAATCTGACGTATTAGTACATTTCGAAGAAACAGAGCAGTAATCGGAAAGTTTAATTATGTCAATCACAAATCAGTCGTTAATAGTGTATTAGTTCCGTTCGACACTTTGGAGGCACTAGGCATCAGATTGAGTTCCCGATCTAGAAGATTCTTAGTCTATGCTAAGTTAGCGCGAGTTCTATCGGGTTAACGGCCCTGGTGCTGTGGCATGGCAGAAGAACTACTCTTCACATGATTAAAAGTTGAAATGAAATAAAGAATGCATTTTTTTAATGAATTTTAGCTATTTTATTGTGTTGTTAAATACTTAAAAAGAACTTTTAGACTAACGTTTATGCTTGAAATCTATGATAGTCCTATGGCATTTCTAACTTTTGTTAAAACAAACAATTGTTTTGTAACAAACAATTGTTTGTTAAAACGAAAATTTGTTTTTAACAAATTAAAAATAAGGAGTTTAAATTAGTTTTGTAAAAGGCTCTCAAACAGGATGGTATTTACTCCCCCCTCCCCATAACAACAATTAAAAAAGTATTATAATAGGTTTACAATTATTTTAAGTTTATATTTTAATAATTATTTAACAAAAACAATGTTTGGTAAATATATATGGTTTTGCTGTTGTGAAAAACTTAATATACACACACGTTAAGAGTACAGGTTTATTATATTACCACCATTGAAGTACTTCTCATGAAATAGACTAAGTCGGTACAATTTCAGTTTTCAAAGTTACTAAATATCTGTATTCATTATCCCTTAAATTCTCAAATTTTATGGAATATCTAAATTAACTGGTTAAGTAAAAAAAACCATGTTATAAGGTATTTCCAAGTTTTTCTCATATTGGTGGGAAATATTTGTTGTTTAACAGGAAAAGAAACCAGGCTTAAATAAAACTTTTTTTCACATAGTAGGGTCATATGGGGAAAATTATGGGTAAAAAAATCACAACATCCAATTTTTTTCAAAAGTATGAAAGATAAAAAGATTTAATTTTGCATGGAGTAAGCATAAATAATTTAGAATTTCTTTAAATAATCACTTTACCTAAAATTTAATTATTATTTTTTTTATTTTAATTATTGAGTGACCAGGAATTACCCCGGGTTTGGGCAATTATGGGTCAAACATGGGGTAATTATGGGTCATCCATTTTTTTTATAGTAATGCATGTCAAAAGTAAATTAATATTCCAAATTATATCATTTTAGCACATAAAAAGATTGTTTTAACACATAAAAGTAATGAAAGCGAAACTTGGCATATTTTTTTATGCCAAGTTGGAATTCTCTATGCATCTTTCCTCATACATGTATAATTGTATAATGAACCATCAAAAGAACTCTATGTTGACAAAAAAATCAATGGACTCTATTACAGCAATCCAAACTGAATTATATCGCACAAATAATAGTCCAGTAAAATAAAACAAGGTCAAGTAGTTCGGACTTTTGGATATGTTATATGTAATGGAGGTCTTATTCAGAACCCAAGTTTGTGACCTTGGGGCGCCGCCGCTCGCTGCGTCCCAAGGTCAAATGTCGGTCATTTTTTAGTTTTTGCAGATTTTCTCCTTAAAGGCTTGGTTTTACAGCAAAGTGATGAATACAACAAATAAAGAAGGATAAATATGCTACAATTTGAGTGCATGTTGGTGTTTATAAGCCTAATAGTTCCTGAGATACAGCTCCTCAAAGTTAGTGTAAATTACGAAAAAATTGTGTTTTTCAAAATTTAGCAATTTTTTTCTGCAAAAGATTTATTTAATAGCAAGGTTATTGCAGTTTAATTGATTTGTTCGCGTTACCATAGGGTAATTTAATGTTTCGGAGTTTTTTTTTATGTTTGTGTTTAATTTTTAAGATCAAGGAAAGCCTAGCCACTGCGCGCCCCAAATGGAAAATTTAGATATATCGCGCCCTAACATTCAGTAAACCTGTCGTAAAAAAAGGGAGTTACTTTACGCGGTCGGATTTTTTAAATTTTTGGATGTGTTTTATATTTTGGAAGTCTAATTAAGAATCCAAGTTTGTGACCTTGGGGCGCCACCGCTGGATGCGCCCCAAAGTCAAAAATTGGACATTTCAGTTTTTTCAGATTTACTAACTGAAGGTTTGGTTTTACAACACAATAATGAATAAAACAATTAAAGAGGGATAAATATGCTACAGTTACAGGATAAATATGATACTTGGGGCGCCGCCGTTGGTTGTGCCCCAATGTCAAGTTAATTGTTTAAACTTCTGTTTCACTTGCAACAATGCAGCACTGTTTCATGCCTTACGATTGTATTTTCAGGTACAAAACTGTTGGGGCATGAAAAAAATCCTCTCGAATGGGGTTGGTATAAAGCTAGGTTACTATGATAGCAACCTCGTTTTTATTTCATGATTATTAGAATTAAAATGACAAAATTCAAGTTAGATAGAATGTCAATTTATCCAAGGTTACTAATTTTTTAATGAGTCAAATATATGGCGTTTGCCTTTTCTACAACAATAAGGCAATGATTTACAGAGATTTCTTCACAGAAATATGAAAGGGGTTTTCTAGTTAGGTAAATGAACATAATTGTGTTTAATGCTCCTGGTTTAAGACCAGTGCATAATGTGTTTTGTATATAGTTGTTAATTCCTTCGTTTTTACAAGTCCAAAGGCACATGCACTGAACATACTCTTTTTTGTTAACCGATTACATGAGCATGCACATTTGGTCTCATTAAGGAATCAAAGGATTTCTAGAATAAAAAGTCATTTTCGAAGATAGAACTAGACTCTTGTAAGATAACAAAAATTTAAAAAGTATCACAAACTTAAACGGCAAAATGACCGTAACGAGAACAAGGATCGAGTAATTAGTTGTTCTCGGAGAGATCTCTATGAGGTAATAACTGCTTAAAAATTTCTTTTTGTAGAACCAACCTTTCCGAGAGTAAATCGAGAAAAACTAAATAATTAAGAAAATTTCATCGTTTTTCTGACTTGGCATAGCCTGTTACAGTTACAGTGCCCCTAGGTCAAAAACTTGAATTCTTAATTAGACTTCCAATATATAAAACATGCTCACAAATTAAAACTACCCGACCCTATAAGGTTACGTCATACCCATATGACACTCCCTTTTTCTAAAACAGGTTTTGTGAACGTTGGGGCGCGATTTATACAAATTTTCCATTTGGGGCGCATATTTATCCTGTTACTGTTATTTTTACTACTGTTATATTTATCCTGTAACTGTAGCATATTTATCCCTCTTTAATTGTTTTACTCATTATTGTGTTGTAAACCAAACCTTCAGGGAGTAAATCTGAAAAAACTGTGAAATGTCCGATTTTTGACTTTGGGGCGCAGCCAGCGGTGGCGCCCCGAGGTCATAAACTTGGATTCTTAATTAGATTTTCAAAATATAAAACACATCCAAAAATTAAAACTATCCGAACCCGTAAAGTAACTCTCTTTTTTTACAACAGGTTTATTGAATGTTAGGGCGCGATATATCTAAATTTTCCATTTGGGGCGCGCTGTGGCTAGGCTTTCCTTGATCTTAAAAATGAAACACAAACATAAAAAAAAACTCCGAAACCTTAATTTACCCTATGGTAACGTGAACAAATCAATTAAACTGTAAAAACTTTGCTATTAAATAAATCTTTTGCAGAAAAAAATTGCTAAATTTTGAAAAATACAATTTTTTCGTAATTTACACTAACTTTGAGGAGCTGTATCTCAGGAACTATTAGACTTATAAACACCAACATGCACTCAAATTGTATCATATTTATAATTCTTTATTTGTGGTATTCATCACTTTGCTGTAAAACTAAGCCTTTAAGGAGAAAATCTGCAAAAACTAAAAAATGACCGACGTTTGACCTTGGGGCGCAGCGAGCGGTGGCGCCCCAAGGTCACAAACTTGGATTCTTAATTAGACCTCCATTACATATAACATATCCAAAAATCAGAACTACTTGACCTTTTGTTAGGTAGCCCCCCTTTTTCACGACAGATTTACTGGACTATAAATGTTCTTTCAAAAGTTTTTATTTTAAATACAATTTCTCGTAAGTTTAACGCAATGGCAACAGTCAAATATTGAATAAAAATGGAATTTTCATGCTATTTCAATGTAGATTAAATTTTTGTTATTTAAATTTTAAATAAACTTCTAATTTGAATTTTTTAATGAAATTTGGAATGCAGCCTAATCTGATTTTTTCCTCAAAATGAAGTATACCATTTAGCCTAAAAAAAAAAACTAAAAAATCAAAAAATATCACTGACCCAGAATTACCCCAGTGACCACGAATTTCCCCAGTAAACTGGGGGGAAAATCACTATACCTTTAAAACTATTTAAAATAATAATAATGAAAAAATTTATATAGGAATGAAAAGTTTAGACCTTTTCCTATTGAAAAATAGCGCCAACAAAATAGTTCAAATATGTTTCTCCAGCATGGATCTTAAAAAAAAATCATGTTTTTCAAAGACAATCTTTTTTGAAGATGTTTTTATAGCAGTGTAAAAGTTTTTTTTTCTATTATTTGCTGCAGAGTTACATTGTTTTTGAACTTGATATAAGAAAATAGAATGTATAAGGATGACTTGGCATAATTTCTTTTTTTCCTAAAAAACATTTTTAATTCTTAAAACTTAGTGACCATTATTTATCCCGGAAAGAGAGTGTTCATAATTTAATTTTATTTATCTCGAAAGCAGATCCAGATACGTAATCATAGCTCCATACGCGAAAAAACATTAAAAAAAAACATTAAAAAATGGAGTTTTGGGCCAGAAATCGCCAATTTAGACAGTTTTGGAGCGGTGTTTGAGTTCCAAAATGGCCCATCGGTACTCACTTAACACCCATAGAGGTAATTGAACCAGTTGCAGGAAGGTTTACTGGTTGTTTGTAGCCAAAAAAGTAACCACGCGAAAAAACATGAAATAACATCAAAAAATGGCGTTTTGGGCCAGAAATCGCTAATTTAGACAGTTTTGGAGCGGTGTTTGAGTTCCACTTCCAAATGGCCCATCGGTATTCACTTAGCACCCATATAGAGGTAAGAACCAGTTGCAGGTTGTTTGTAGCCAAAAAAACGTCAAAAAAGGCGTTTTTTATGAAAAAACGTTAAAAAATCAGTTTTTTTTTTTATCTCAGATGAATCCCCCTATTAAACTTGGGCTAAAAATGTCATTTCTCTATTATTGAAACACCAAAGGAGCAAAAAATCGCCAAAGTAGCTTCGGGACAAACACTTGCTTTTTTTTTTTGTCGAACAGTGTAATTGTTGTTGAATTAAAAAATTTGGGATTTTGGTTCTACTTGATCTACTTTATCGATTTATGTAAAAATGTGTTGGGGTTGCTATTCATGTTTTATTTTTTATTACTTAAATTTAAATAAAAAAATTATTTTAACTGAAAAATTGATGAAAAACTTGTGTGATTTGTTTTTGGAAGAGTAAGAACTGTATAATGAAAAAAAAAATCTTTGTTTAATTCCTTTTATTTGTGGAGGTATGAATAAAAGTTTATGAAACTTTTTTAACATTATGGGCGTTCAACTTTGAATGCTTATTCAGTGTTCTTTAATCGAAAGCGGTTTGAAATCTGGTTCATTGCTGGAATAGTGGGTATAGCGTTTCAGGCATTCGTGACGTAAGATGAGAAGAAGTCTTTTCGTCCATACCCACTCACCAACTATGAGGAGAGGCTATTGCTCCTTTTGTTAGGAACTTTATGATTAATGATTTACAGAGTACCGGAATTAGAAGACAGATGTTTTGTTTAACGTAAAAATAAGTTCTATGAAAAATCGTTAATTATAGAAGAACAGGTTTTTTCAAAAGCAAGGAGCATACTGCTACAGTTCTTTTAAAAGAACCTGTTTAAAAGAACATAGTGTTCTTTTTTCACATCTCTATTATATAGGGCCTCTCGTTTTTTTACTTCATTTATTAGCAACTCATCTTCTTCTATAGTCCATTTTTTGGATGCCGACTGAGAAGCGCTCTTTCCCCCGCAAAAGTAGCCTTAAGCCAGTAATCCATTCACGCTGTAGCTATGCTGTAGCTGGATTTTGTGACGTCATTTGCTGTATCTAGCGTGGATGGAAGTTTCTTGAATTATTGGTTATTTCTCTCAATAAAAAGTAAACAAACAAGAAAATTAAGTTAAAAACCACGGACAATTAAAAACTAAATGACTCTTATGACTGTTCATGCCCGAAACCAATTTACAGCTTTAATATCGCTTGGAAAACGATTCAAAAATCCAGCTTCAGAAGTACAGCTTTGACCACGCGCGCATGCGTACTAGTGACAGCTACGTCACAAAATCCAGCTACAGCATAGCTACAGCGTGAATGGATTACTGGCTTTAACGTTTCCAAAAAAACGTGTGAAGAATAGTTCGGAAAAGCAAGACGTCCGAAATGATGGTACAGATCCGCGTTACTGTTACGATTAACGTGTTGCATGGAAAACATCGCCATACATTTGCATGCAAAAAGTTTCTGTGACACGTAACCGTTACGAATCTGACGAGTGACGGCACAGTAATCCTAGGAAACCATTACTCTACCCACAAGAATGTTTGTTCCGTCTGTAATATTGTCGTTCGTTGGGATAGACAGACGGAATACTCGGGATGTGATGAATCCGAGGGCACTGACTGCGCACATCCACCGGGGATTGGACATCTGGCTGATCCAATACATGGTATTGATTACATGCCGGTATGTTAGGTATGATGAAATCGTCGACCGACAAGTTGTCATCGACAGGTGGCACAACTTGAAAGTTGGCACGAATGTCCTTAACGAGTTTTTTTCTTGATGGAATTTTCAAACTTGGAATGGTCTAACGCAAATTGCAGGTAGCCATATGGACGACATGGAACTCGACCCCTGGGCTCTTTAAAGCAGAAGGTAATGCGATATGTAGAGTTTGTCAGCAATCTCTCCATAAATGGCCTGCGACTCTTGCTGCTTCTCTTCGGACAGTTCGCTCGGTCTCGTCATGTTGACTCCTCAAACGCTTTCGAGGGAGAAAAGGATGTGAAATGCCGTGCGTTCGCTTTCTTATTGGCCATAGCTATCAAGTGACGTCAAAGATAACGCTTCTCCCGACCGACGTGAGAAAAAGGGGGAGTTTTTCTGGACGTGGAGAAAGCTTTCGACAGTTTATGGCATGAGGGACTCATCAGCAAACTCATTACACAGAACATTCCAAAGACACTCATTCACATCATCCACTCTTTCATCACAAACAGAGTTTTTCAGGTCAGAGTCAACAACACACTCTCAACAGTCACAAACATAAGAGCAGGAGTTCCCCAAGGTAGTATCCTGGGCCCCACGCTCTTCAACCTCTACATCAACGACTTCCCCACATTTGACAATTGCATCACAGCACAGTTTGCAGATGACACTGCCATTCTTGCCAAATCTAAACACGGAGACATAGCTTTTCGCAAGCTCCAAACAGCACTAGACACTGTTCAAACTTGGTGTGAGGACTGGCGAGTCAAGATCAACGCTCAAAAGAGTGAGTCAGTCCTGTTCAGAAGACATAAGATACGCAAACATTATGACACACATCTTGAGATCTTTGACAAAGACATCAAAAACGGTAAGCACACCAAATATCTGGGTGTCTACCTTGACAACAGACTCAATTTCAATGAACACATCAGACAAGCCATTGGCAAAGCTACTGGAGCCAGTGTTAGCTTAAACCCTATCATTGGCAAACATTCCAACATGACACTCAAAAACAAGCTCACACTCTACAAAACCATGATCAGACCTATTCTACTGTATGCCTCTCCGGCTTGGGCTGCAGTTAGAAAAACACACAGAAACAAGCTTCAAACATTTCAGAACAAAGCACTTCGTAGAATCACAAACGCCCCATGGTTCGTTAGGAACTCCATTATACACAAGGACCTTGGGATTGACACCATTGACACTGCCATTCTCACTGCATCACACAATTACAACACTTCACTACAGAACAGTAAATACGACAATCTCAGGCAAATTGCCAATTACGACCCCATTGTTGAACAGAAGTTCAAACGTCCCAGAACGATCCATCATGACCCTGATTGGTGATTTTTTGACTTGATTTTTCTTTTGACATGTCTCTTTGACTATTTTCTTGACGATGCATTTTGCTCATATTGTTTTTGATGTCCATGTTTTTATGTGTTTTATGTCTTTTATTACATTGTATTCTATGTTGTTATATTTCTATGTTACTAATCTTTTGTTTCTTTTCAGACGTTTTATATCCTGCTATGCAGAGCCCTTGTGGCAACACCTCTTCAGTTTTCCAGCTTGGACTTCGTCCGGATTGATTCCACGTTGCAGTTAACCCCTATTCGGGACGTCTTCGATGAAGGAGAAAGGGCGCTCCGCGCCGAAGCTCGTCAGTCATTTTTCGATTTCCGATTTCCGTGAGAAAAACTGGAGCCTGTCGTGGTTTGACTCAGCGTTCAAACGTGCAGCATGGCGGCTTATTTTATACCTACTCGGAAGAAGAAAATATAATCGAGGACAGTTAACTAGCAATCATATAGTTTATTGAATATTATTTATTAAAAAAAAATTATTGTTACGGACATAGTTAATTTGTAAGTTTATTTGCTTCACCATTGATCACAATAATATGGATTCTCGACTATGGCATTGGTATTGGTTAGAATTGGAGCGGAAATTGACTGAAATATCACTTTCAGTTAGGTTTGTTAGTATAACGTCGCATTAGTTGAGAGGGTAGTTACACCTTAAGCATATTATTAACTAGTTATGTTTCAAGCAGATGCATCTCCATGTTGTGTAATTTGCGGCTTCATTGCTAATCTTTTCGATTGCCTAACCCCAAAAAAAAAACTTTCCATTCTATACCAATTTAGTTAGAAAATAAATTGGCAAAGTTTGTTAGTTGGTAAGTTTAGTTGGAAAATAAATTGGTAAAAATCAAAGATAGATGTCCAATTTTAAACAGTATCAACTAGTATATAAATTTGATTGTGTAATTTCACCGTGACTTTCCTAATTTTTTCCCCCAAAAATTTAAAACCTTTGAATAGAACTTAGACGACTTAAATATTTGGCATTATATATTAAAAAAATAACTAAGCACCTATTTTCTACACTTTTATCGAAGTTAAACGTCACATACTCTAAAGTTTCAATCAGTTCAAAGAATATACGCTTTTTTTTAAGTTATTTGCAGTATATACTACAGTATCATAATCAAGCTCTTTTTATTGCTCATTTATATGTGTGTTAAGAAAGCAGCAGTGAGAGTTCTAACTTTTTTTTCTAAATAATCTAGACATTTTTACTTTACTTCCCAGCGTTTATTAATGTATAATTGTAAAAAGAAGTCAAAATTGTAAATACTTATTCGAAAAATATAAAGAACGATGTATGATAATTTTCGCAGTAAAATGAACCTTTGTTCAAAGCGCATGCGCTAGATAACGACTCTTGGCCAGACGCGAATTCTAACAAACCACCCAAGGAAGATAAAAGGGTGACATCGCCGAGCAGGGCGATTTTTTCACGTCTCGACGTGCTTTTTCAGTCTTTACAAACCCTCTTTTTTCTTGCCTATTTCTGTACCCATCTCTTTTAGATGTGACACACAGCGTCGATACTTCAAACATTGTCCGCAATTATAGTACTCTCTTATTCGTCGCTTCGAAGTTTGGGCCTCAACATGGCCCTTTAGAGGCGGACGTTTTAAAGGCACGAGATTACATTCCTTCCCGCTTCTGCTTTAATTAATCGTCTCAAAGTACGTGTCCACCCCACTTGTTCGAAAGGAAAGTGTGCGTGCCCAAAATCCGCAATGAATTCGACCGGAATGCAGCGGAGCCAATCGAAAGTCCGAGCCGGTTGTGCCACATCTGTAGCCAATGGGGCCTTTGTAGGTCGTGGAGTGGGTCACTTCGACAGCCGTCCCGAACACTGTCCATTCTGTTCTGCTCCTGCACATTCGACGCCGTAACAAGTAAGTGATCCGCTTTCAAACAATTATTTACTTCCTATTTCGTGTGGTATCATTTTGTAAAATTAATTTCTAGTCTTCCATTAAATTGGTCGTGTCGGTCAGAAATCCGATCTCGTAAATTTAGTTTTATCCTTTCAAAGAGGAAAAATCATTTCCATCAGAATGGTTTAACAGAATTTTGTCTACATTGTCAGAAAAATTCCCCAGCCCCCCCCCCTTCCTCCCCCCCCCCTCATTTCAGTATTAACAGATGAATTCATCATTTACGTAAGTGTTCGTTGGATTTTTCTTATATTCTTCAGACTGTTTTCCCCTACGAAAATGCAGCTAGAATTTCAAAAAGTCTAGAAACATTTGAACAAAAGTGTCTAGAAACATTTAAGCCAGCTACATCTATCATACCGTATGTAAAATATATTCAATACAGCTGGAATAAAACTTATTTTCTTCCATTGAATTCATAAAAAGAGAAGCATCAAGGGAGGAGCCTACTGTCTCATCCTCACCCCCCCCCCCTATTTTCATTACTATGAATGAGTTTCTCGAAGCAGCTTGAACGCTGAACGGAAGTTTTGTGTTTCCACTTAACAGGGTCCACTTAAATAAGCTTATTAACTTCAATTTCTGAGGCTAGTTTATCGCATCATACTGGCTCTCGTGACCACAGATACAATTTTTTAAAACTAAAACAATAAAAAAAATATAAAGGGGCTGTGTTGAATATCATACTGATGACAAGACATTACTAATCAATCGAACACTTTATCAAATACTTAACCACAGTATCCAGAGAATATCCAAAACTTCGCACATGAAAGAAATAACGTTTATTCTTGGTGTAAATCATTTTATTATTATTTAAAAATTGATATGTTTCACAGGTCCTGTTTCATCAGAATAGAACATTCATCTGAGTAAAAACTGTCGGTGGGCGAAATGTGATTTCGGAAAGGAGTGGTTGTTAGGGGAGGTTTTGAAAGGGGTAGAAAAAAATATTTCGCCTACCGTCGTTCGACTGTCTATAATTTTTAGTCAGTAGTATGTACAGCAGGACCTACGTTCTTTGAAGCACGTTCATTTTTACACAAGAATTATCAATTAGTATATGCGCCAAGAATTGCTCCCAACATGTATCTTTACTGAACCAGAGTAGTTAAACATCATCGTCTTGAAAGGGTGAACTATAATCTCAAAATGGACTCCTTCAGGTTCATTTGATCTAACAACCAAATGAACCTAAAGGAGTCCAATTCGAGTTTACTCAGGACCGGATTTAAAGACTTGCCGCATGTAGGCTACGCTTGATTTGCCGCCCAGTTACAATATTCTTCCCCTTCAAATGGAAAGGTATTTGGTTAGCTGCAAAATAGGGTAGTAAGTATGTGCTGTTCAAAATAGATACAAATTTTAGAATCATCTATGTAAACTTTACACACTAAATCGAAAGCGAAATACGCGAGGTTTTTTTTAAAACTGTTCTACCATTTTTCTTTCAACTTCAAAATCCGGGAAAATTGCCCTAGCAGCGACCATGTTTGCTACGAAATATTAGTACTACTAAATATTCGTATCTTTATTATAATTTTTTATGCTGAATGCGGCTTTAATTGCATTAATGTAAATTATTTGTTTTCTTTCTTTAAAATATTAGTATCGTTATTATAAGTTTTTTAATGCTGAATGCCACTTTAATTGGTCGTAAAATTTACCGCTCCCAAAAAAATCGCCGCTCTAGGCTACAGCCTTCTTAGCCTGCTTAGAAATCCGGCCCTGGAGTTTATAGTGCGGTGTACAAATTGTCTACACCCGTCACTGGGGTTAAAAAAAAAAGACATTTTCACAGAGGTTCCGATGCCACCCGACAAAAATGAAACTAGAATGGCTAGATTTCGAATATTAAAATGTAGTTTGATATATCAATTATTAGAAACAAAACATTATATTAAAATTAAGCTTTATAAAATTAACTAAATTTCATTTTTAAAATTTTTATTTATTATTTTTTTATTAATTATTCAATTTAAGTCTTTATTTTGTGAGAAATTATGATATATAAACACGTTACACTAAAATTTAAATTTGCGTTGGGCTCAAGCTCACATGTTAGGGTTATTTCTAATGTTGAATGAAGTGAAAATTATAATAATTTAGTCATAGAAATGGCATTACACAGTTTCAATATGCCATTACTATGGCTACATTATTTTTTTACTACATAAAAAGCAAATTATAAAAAGTTAAACTCAATCTTCTTTATTTTCTATTTACTATTATGCATCAATGTAATTATCTTGCAACCTCTGTTAGTTCATTTAAATAGCAAAAAAAAAAAAATCGAGAAAGCATGCTTTTGCTGTGTATTTACATCACATTATTTGATAGCGATACAAAATATGCAACTATTACATTTGTGATAGATCTCAAATTTCAACAATGAGTTAGTAAAAACAAAACACAATTTACAGAAAGAGAAAAAATATGTGCAGCAGAAAAATCGGTTCCTTAGCTTGATATTCTTCATGAATAGCCAAAACGGGTAATGCGGCTATCAAATTCACCTATCACATTTTCCCAGAGCTTTCTGATTTTAACAACAATTCAAAAATGCATGCTGACTGGGAATATCTACTTTTTGTTTTAAAAAAATACAGGGTGGTTATAAAATAACGCTCGCTATTTGGGGTGGTCTGTAGCTTGAATGAATAATCCAAATGCAACAAACTTTGAAACACTTAGTATTCAAGAAGGGGGAAAAAGAATATGGAATCATAAAAGACAAACTCGTTTCTTAACCAGGGTTCTAATTTACGAAGCGTATTAACCCTGGTCAAGAGACGATACTTTGTTTTTAATGATTATTCTTTTTTATGATAATTTTTCTTAATGATTCTATGTTTTTTTATGATTCCATTATTTCCCCACCTTCTTGATTAGTAAGTGTCTCGATTTTTGTTGCATTCGGATTATTCATTCAAGCTACAGACCGCTCCGAATAGCAAGCGTTATTTAAGGGGTCATAGGAGTCTTAAAAATGTGCAAAGAAGGTACTACAAAACATAGTTTGATCTTTCATGTCATTATTGAACTACTCAATGTATAAGTATAATTTTTTTATATGTAATTCTACAAGATTTATTTATTAAAAAACAAGTTTTAAAATTTATGAAACTTTAGCCAAAACTAAAATAAATGATATTAAACATGAAGCTATTTGAACACATTGTGATTAGGCTTGCGCGGCATATTGTGAGGTCAAAATTAAAAAAATGACCAAGAAAATGACTTTATATTGTACAAATATGTACAAACAAAGACTTATACCTAAATTCTCAGCTCAATTTTAATTAGCAATTATTTTTAAAAATATTTAAAATCAAAATTTTTAAATTTTTATTAATTTTTTTAGAAAAAAGTTCTTAAAATAATTTCTAATTAAAATTGAGCTGAGAATTTAGGTATAAGTCTTTGTTTGTACATATTTGTACAATATAAAGTCATTTTCTTGGTCATTTTTTCAATTTTGACTTCACAATTTGCCGCGCAAGCCTAATCACAATGTGTTCAAATAGCTTCATGTTTAACATCATTTATTTTAGTTTTGGCTAAAGTTTCATAAATTTTAAAATTTTTTTTATAATAAATAAATCCTGTAGAATTACATATAAAAAAATTATACTCATTTATTGAGTAGTTAGAAAATGACATGAAAGATCAAACTATTCTTTGTAGTATCTTCTTTGCACATTTTTAAGACTCCTTAGACCCCTTAATAACCTCCCTGTATATTCTAACGTGGAGTTAAAGACTTTATTTAGGTTAGGTTTGAATTATCGCCGCACTAGAGCTACACGATGGCTATTGGCGACGGGCGTCGTATTTTAGAACCACAGTCAAGTGACGAGCCGACACCTGAATAGGCACCTAAAGACTTTATTTATGTAAGATATTACTTTTAATTAGACTTTTAATAAAATGCTAAAACATAAAACGCGAAAAACATTAAATTTCAAATAACGTTTCTCTAGTAAATAAAGTCGATGCAATTTTCAAAGTGTCAATTGGGCACAGCGAGTTGAAACTTTTCAAGGTAAACATTCTTGACAACACGCAATCGGCAAATTCAAATGTCAATCTTGTCCGCCAGGAATTGTTCTATTTGGTAATCTAATTGGTTCGATGTTGGACTTTGTTTAGCCAAAACTAAATGAGTTAGGATTAAGTAAAAATAATGATAACACTTAAAAGGCTAATTCATTTAAATTAATTAACTTAAAAAACATTTTTTATTTAAATATTTGCGAAAATATTCCATGTTGTTGGTTTCGGCTAAAAAAAAAAATTAATAATGTGGTTGTTATATTACAGTTGGCTTTGGCGATTTTTGAACGTTAGTTTGTTCACTGCAAACTCGGGACACACATTCGGAACAGATTTAGCGCGCTTTCAGGAAAATTGTGATCCGATAGTGTTCCACATACGTTCCGTCGCATAGATCGAATTCTGAAAGCGTTCCAGAACCGTTGACAAAGTGTTCAGAATGTGTTCTGCTAAGGGATTTGTTGAATTTCAGTTTTGGATCACATTGCGAACTTTTTTGGAACATATTATAGAACATATTGCAAACACTTTTGAATCACATGGTAGAATACATTGTCGTTGAAAATTACAAGGATTGAATATCTGTTTTGATAGAGTTTTAAACTAATTTTACGATCTCAATTGATTTTAAATACTTCATAGAATACTTGTATATTTGCACATTTGAGGTTGCAACACTTTTAATCACTTGAGCGTGCTTTTAGATTACAAAAAGTAGTTGGCCATGTTAAAACTCCTAACAGAGGGTAGAAGTGGACAACAACAGTTTTGCAACCACAGAAGACACTGGACAACAAGTTTAAACAAATAAACTAAGATCCGCAACGTGAATCTTTTTGAAATTATTATATTTAAGTTTGTGCGGGACGTGGCTGCTTAAATTATCTAAACTGTGGAGGATACATCTTACCAGGTGTGAATTGTAAGAAATCGATTGTTATTGACTCTAAAATTTATGATTTTGCTATATATTTAAATGATCTGGACTTCGAATCTCGATCCGATTAGACATCTGAAAATAGTTATTTTGACTTTGGGGGTCTTGGTATCTGATTTGATATTTGAATCAATGAATAGATGGTTCCAAAATTTATTAACATTGTATTTGTTGTATGTCGTATTTTTTGTATGTATTGACGTACGGTCAATTGATTCTTTCTTATTAAAATTATTTTGTGCAATTTTTTGGTGTTTCTTTTACTTTTGCCAAAGGCAGTTTATGGATCATATCGTAATATTCTTATGTAATAAAAAGGCGTAAAGTATGCTATGCTTAAATAAATTCGTCAAAACCATATTTTTTTTAATTTTCAGATACAAAAGCTTTTTTTTAAATGTTAAAACAAAAATATCTTTTAACATTTAAGTACATTGCAAATCGAAATCATATATGCATACCTTCATTGTTTTAATTCTAACGTTAGCGTAAGACATTCATAATCCAACTAAATTTTGGTTGGTGACCCTAGTTTTTTTTCTAGTGAGATTAAGATCATTAGTATAAGAAATGAGGCAACTGACAGTGCTTTGTATTGCCGTGCTACAGGTCCGGGATTCGAATCCCGGATTGGGCGAGTTTCCTCAGCCTTTCATAATATAAGTGGGTCGATAAAATGAGAACCAAGCATGCTTGGGAACTAAACACTGGGGTCCTACGTAGGTTGACCGCCTAACCGCGACATATGCATAGCAGCCCAAAGCTGAAATGGGCTAAGCTGAAATGGGCATGGAAGGACTTGGCCCAATAATGGGCTGTTGCGACGAGGAGTTTAGTTTTTTAGTATAGGTCATATATGTATATACTTAAACTATACTGCATCTTACAAATGCATTCATTTGAGCTTTTGAAGTAATGTTGCTTTAATATTTTTTCTAACTCCAATAGAATACATAAAATTTTCCAGGTAACAAAGTAGGCAATGAAAACAATAATCACAATTATTGCCAATAAAAGTTTGCAGGTAGGTAAGATAAGGTTAGGCTGGCAGGCAGGTTAGTTATATACTAAAGGTAGAGTAGGGTTACTAATGTAAGTAGCTAGGTAGGTAAATTAAGCAGGCAGGCATTCAAACAGATTGTTAGTTAAGGCAGATAATCAGGCAAGTATGTAGGTGGTATAGGCAGGCCGACAGATATACACAGGTAAGGTAAGGCATTCAGATAGGATAGGCAGGGAGGCGAGTAAGCAGCTGGGTACGTAGGTTAGACAGGCATACATATCTTCAACATTGCTGTAGAGCTGCACAAAAGCATCTTGCAGTTGTAGGAAAATACTAACTTAACATCAAAATTAATACTGTGGAAAGGGCTAGTTAAATTGCCATGTGTTTTTACAAAGATAAATGACTTAGTTTTCGAAAAAATAAATAAAACAATCCACGTTAAGGGGTCATAGGAGTCTTAAAAATGTGCAACGAAGGTACTACAAAACATAGTTTGATCTTTCATGTCATTTTTGAACTACTCAATGTATAAGTATAATTTTTATATGTATTTCTACAAGATTTATATATTATAAAACAAGTTTTAAAATTTATGAAACTTTAGCCAAAACTAAAATAAAAGATATTAAACATGAAGCTATTTGAACACATTGTGATTAGGCTTGCACGGCAAATTGTGAGGTCAAAATTGAAAAAATGACAAAGAAAATGACTTTATATTGTACAAATATGTACAAACAAAGACTTATACCTAAATTCTCAGCTCAATTTTAATTAGAAATTATTTTTAAAAAATTTAAAATCAAAATTTTTAAATTTTTATTAATTTTTTTACTAAAAAGTTCTTAAAATAATTTCTAATTAAAATTGAGCTGAGAATTTAGGTATAAGTCTTTGTTTGTACATATTTGTACAATATAAAGTCATTTTCTTGGTCATTTTTTCAATTTTGACCTCACAATTTGCCGCGCAAGCCTAATCACAATGTGTTCAAATAGCTTCATGTTTAATATCATTTATTTTAGTTTTGGCTAAAGTTCCATAAATTTTAAAACCTTGTTTTATAATAAATAAATCTTGTAGAATTACATATTAAAAAATTATACTCATTTATTGAGTAGTTAAAAAATGACATGAAAGATCAAACTATGCTTTGTAGTATCTTCTTTGCACATTTTTAAGACTCCTGCGACCCCTTAAATTCTAACATAATTGCGCATTAATTCATTGATACTAATTTCAAAAATTTAAATTGTTTTTGGTCAAATTTTAAAATTGTGAGTGGATTGACTCAAGAATTATGTAACATTTATTTATGAGCATTTTATTATTAACCATTTTGTTAGATTGTCTTATAATGTTAAGACATTTACCAGAGTTGCCAACCTGCTAGATTTAAAAATAAGGAGATCCTTGGCAGAAATCGGGAGATTTTCATTTTTTTATTACAAATTCAAGGACTTTTTCCAGAAAAATTCCGTCACTAGAAATTAC
The DNA here is from genome assembly GCA_023701765.1 of Hylyphantes graminicola. Taxonomy (NCBI): domain Eukaryota; kingdom Metazoa; phylum Arthropoda; class Arachnida; order Araneae; family Linyphiidae; genus Hylyphantes; species Hylyphantes graminicola. Next base: position 47,372,174 of record CM043123.1, read on the forward strand.
TTACAGAATAAAATCTTTTTGGTATATCAAGTGAAGCTTTCGGCATTCTTTATTTATATGCAGAAATAGAATATCTTTGAAAATTGTATCTGGCGTAAACGATCGAATTCTTTTTGACATACTTTCATCAACACTTTTAATTTGAGCGACAGTTTGCAGAAAATGCTTTTTCAAAACGCATAGAGGACCGCTATTTTCAGCACTTACGAAACACCTTTCAAAAGAGTTTAGGTATGATTTTTGCACACTTTCAGTAACACTTTTATTGAGTAGCAGTTTGTTGTATGGTAAAAAGTGAACACACGCTTTAATTTTTTTATGAAAAATGTTTTGAAGTCTTTAAGAAAAAAATTATTCTGTTTTATGCCCATAAGACAAGTCGACATGACCGTTGAACATGAAACAGAAGAACTAGTTTTTTTAAAGACTACAAACATTTGGCATGTAAAAATTTAAAGCAAGTGTTAAATTTTATACCACTCAACAATCTGCTGCTCAATAAAAGTGTTACTGAAAGTGTGCCGTAAATAATACGTGAAGTGTTTTGAAAGGAGTTCCGAAAGTGTTCTAAAAGCGTCCCCGAATGTGTTTTGAAAAAGCGTTCCCGAATGTGTTTTGAAAATGCGTTCCCGAATGAGTTTCTAAAAGCGTTCCTGAATGTGTTTTTCAAAGTGTTTCCGAATGTGTTCCGAAAAGAGTTGCCAAATACGTTCTAAAAGTGTTCTCAAGAAAATATTGTTCCATTAGGTGTTTCGAAATGCGTGCCAAAATGCGTTCCGGATTGTGATCTAAAAAAAAGTGTTTAAGTAAGACAAAATAAAGTGTTTGGAAAGGCACTTCAAAATATGTTCCAGAAAGTGTTCTGTAATGTGATCTAAACTAGGAGACAAATATAGTATTCTGCAATGTGTTCATAATCTGTTCAGAGATTTGCAGTGTTTTTATGTTGCAAATTGCCGCCGGCGCAGGTGTTTTTCGTTTTTGATTCTTTTTTATTGATACAGGATTTCGATTTGCCGTTTCATTTCATTGCTTTGTTAAAATTTTAAACCAAAAGTCTTCATATATACTATGATTGGAAATAAACATTGGTCCTTATTTTTCCATGCTTTCAAATATAATTTGAAACTAACGAATATTTTTTGCGATTTTTTACTTATTAATTTTCTTTTTTGATAATTATCAATATAGGAAATAATAAGTTTATTATGATTAACATGAATATTTTAACCACATTTTATGAATGTAAGAGGGCGCAGAATTTTTTAACTACTCAACATATAAGTATAATTTTTGTATGTGTTTTTTAACAAGATTTATTTAATATAAAGCATATCTTAAAATTTATGAAACTTTAGCCAAAACTAAAATAAAGGATATTAAACATAAAGCTATTTGAACACATTGGGATTAGGCTTGCGCGGCAAATTTTGAGGTCAAAATTGAAAAAATGACCAAGAAAATGACTTTATATTGTACAAATATGTACAAACAAAGACTTATACCTAAATTCCCAGCTCAATTTTAATTAGAAATTATTTTAAGAACTTTTTTCTAAAAAAAGTACTAAAAATTTTAAAATTTGTATTAAAAAATTTTTTAAAAATAATTTCTAATTAAAATTGAGCTGAGAATTTAGGTATAATTCTTTGTTTGTACATATTTGTATAATATAAAGTCATTTTCTTGGTCATTTTTTCAATTTCGACCTCAAAATTTGCCGCGCAAGCCTAGTCCCAATGTGTTCAAATAGCTTTATGTTTAATATCATTTATTTTAGTTTTGGCTAAAGTTTCATTAATTTTAAAATTTGTTTTATATTAAATAAATCTTGTAGAATTACATATCAAAAAATTATACGTATATATTGAGTAGCTAAAAAATTAGATGAGGAGCATTCCAAGGAAACTGGTCCTGAAGTGCCAAAAAATTAAAGTGCAAATAAAATTCTGAAAAAATTGTCACATGTAGTTAAAGGTTTATATTTCAAATAAATCATACCGATTTTCGAATCTGAATTCAATTTTAGTGTGAAAAAATGCAATAAACTAGGCCGATTTAGAAATAGATCTTTCAAGTGAAATAATTGCCAGACGTATGATAAACGTTTAAGGGCTAAAAAAACATGTAAAATGAATTTTTTTACGCATATTGTTGCAAATGCATCTTTTCTGAGTATCTCAGGCAGATATTTTGTACAACCCTTTTTTAAAAAAAAATTACTCGGTAAAATATGAATTACTAGATGAACTACTAACACACGGAACGAAAACCTGTAACTTTTTATATAAAAACTGTAAAAAAAGCTTATTTTAATAAGTATAAGCTAGTTACACATGGGGAACATATAGAAAAAATTTCAAAACGTATTTTTAAAAATTAAGCAAGAATTTGGCAATTTATTTCTTGAAACGCACGGAACGATTTTGGCAATAATGAAGGAAACAGGAGTGGGAGCTAGTTGACGTGTAGTATAAAAAAAACGAGATTTATCCTGAGAAATTCATTTATTGAAATGCGTGCTGATAGAAACATGCATGTAGTAAAAAAACCCATAAAAACAAAGAAATCCTTTACAAAAAAATTAAAACAATTGCAAAAACGTTATCATTTACGCTATAGAAGTTTCAGCCACCTGCTCTGGCAGGTGTACACATTTGAGGATGCATTGGATGTTTACATTGGAGATCATTAGTATTCCAAAACCGACCTAAAGTTTGCAGCAGAGAAATGTACTACGCGGAGGAATTTGCGTAAACAACGCGGCTGGCGCCGAAGCTTCGCCTGCTCCGATTGGTTGATAATTTGACCCTGATATTCGTGCGCCCTGTTACGTCAAAATCGAAGAAAACAAATAATTAAAATAACACTCGAACTGAAGCTAAACTAATAAAAATTATAAATTTATGTCTTGAAATAACAAATAAACTTGTTTATTAAATGTTAAATACCTTTTTGTATTCGATTCTCGCCCTCAAAAATGAGAACTATTTACCCTCTTTCGCGTAGAACATTTGTATACTGCAAACTTAAGGTCGGGAGAGGTATAGTTGAAATATAGAGTGCTTCAGACGTTATTTTGTTTTTCCTAGTGACCATTGTCTTTAGATAAGTTATGTGTTGCTAAATCATTATTTCAAATTAAGCATTTTATTGATATTAACAGTTATGTTTTAACAAAATTAATTTTAACGAAAGTGAATTGTTTTACTTTAACAACTTTCACTTAAAATTAAAAAAAAAACAAAAAAACAAACATTTGAATGGAAGTATTTCGCAACGTCTCCCAGGAAAGACATTGTCGACGGAGTTGGTGGCAATGCCAAATCTCTCGTGCGGAGAGAAGTTATGAGTAAAAGAACAAATCCGACCATCGTCCAGCATTCAAAGGACTTGGCGGATATTGTCAGAAACTTAATTCCGAATACCAAAGTCCTTCATATTTGGCATTCTGACATAACATCCAAAATAACGGATATGAACCCATGGATGACTTTTGTTTCGGTACCAGGAATACGAAAAATTCACCATGTTAAATGTGACTCTGCTAGTCACATTGAACTGTTCAATACAGTTATGTAAAAATTGTGCTTGTTATTGTTGTGTAATTTTGGGGTAGGAATCATTTTTCACTAGTTAAAAATGTAAGAGTAATATTTAAAATAAGCAATTGAACTTTTATATTTATTATAAGAAATTAATTAACAAAAAAATGTGCTTTACAAAGTTAAATAATTGTAAAATTAATAATAATTAATAATTAATAAATTAATAATAAATAATTGTGTATTTAAATATGGAACGTTGAGTGTAACACACGGAACGGCGTTATTTATTTTATTTTAGGCAAACTATTTATAATTCAGATTTCTAACGCCGCTTATTTTAAAGCTTATTTACTTAGCTTGAGTTTGATAATTTTTAATTTCATGAGTATTGGCATAATTCGCAGAATTATTCAAATAATAGAAGAAGAAAAGAAAATGAACCTGTTAAATGGAAACACACGGAACGCGAAATGAAAATGTTATATCTGCGTAACTTTTTGGTTTAAAAAGATTCCGATTAGCTTAATAAGATCATTATACATCTGAGAAAAGATATAAGTTGCCCTCTCATTTGTTTTATACTGCTATCAAAACGAAAATATAACAAATATCCTGAAAATGTGGTCCGAATGTAACACACGGAACGCTGGAATGCTCCATGAAAGATCAAACTATACTTTGTAGTACCTTCTTTGCACATTTTTACGACTCCTTAATGCATAAAATAAATTCAATAATAAATTTAAAAACAATTTGTTAAAAAAAAATCCGGGTTGGACAGGGTTCACTCAGCTGTTATTCCCTTCAATGGGTCAACTTAGCATTTAAAAAAAAAAAAAAAATAGGTACTGCCATCGCGGAACCCCGAAAATAATATTGGGAACGGCTGACGTTGACGGGCTGTTATGCTATGGTTTAGATATTTTTGCATTTTTGACACTATTCTATGGGGCGCGTTTGATCTTGTTTCCGAAGCGCGTTTGATCTTGTTTGCGACGACCGTTTTTATTGCATTTTTTCTTTACACCACTGCCCCGGCTTAAAGACCATCTATACAGTGCAATCTATGTATAAAGTAAGTTTAAGAATGTGTCTCTTCGTTGTGTACATCGAATGGAGGTAGAAACTGAAGGAATGTTTCCAGAGTAATGATAGTTAGATAGAATAAAATCGGTAGAAGACGTAGTGACTAGATCCATTATTATCCTGAAATTGAAAGATGCATAAAAAGTACTGGATAAAAAAGTATTTAAAAAAATAACTATTTTTTTAGCGGAAAAAAGTAGCAAGTCAGATACGACTCAAATCCTTTCTGAAGAGATAATTCTTTCACCACTCTTACCCCCAAGTGTTCATAAATTTCAGCGCTCGTATAAACAAGGGCCTTCGAATCTTCATTTACGTTCTTTTGGGTTTCTCACATAATTTTTCATTAATATTTTTTTTTTAACTTTCGTATGTTTTTGTAAAGCTTATATTTAATAGTTAGTTTTTTTTAGTTTGGTGTTTTAGGTTAGTTTTTTTTTTGTATACTTTTCTATCGTATTTATATTTGAATTGTTTTCGTGTTTCGTTAAACTATGGTATCTAATGCAAAAGTTCAGGCAGAAAAGTATGTGTTTCAATTACAAAAAAGGAAAGCTAATGTAATTTAATGTATATGATTAAATCACAGACTTAATTAATGTATCTGTTTAAAAAGCAGTGAAAATATCGCTTTGACATATTCTAATGAATTAAAAATACCAAAACTTATAACTCATTTAAACATTATTAATCTGTTAATAACGGCTTTACATTCATTAAACCCTTAGAACACGTTTTGGAAATATACTCGAAAATGTTCTACAATTTTCAGACACACGTTAATCATACTTAAATATAAATAAACTAATTAAATTAAGTTTCAACTTAATTAATTAAATTGTGCTTTTAGAGATCATTTTTTAAAAACGTTATTTACTTTTTAAAAAAAAGTAAATAACGTTTTTAAAAAAATAACCTCTAAAAGCTCAATTTTATTGCTTTTATTGGAATAAAAACCATTGTTTTCCCATAGACTTAACATAAGCAAGCCCGATCGAAGGATGACGGGGTATGGGGGCGATGAGCAGCCTTAACAAAAGTACAGTAGCGCTCATAAGTATTTTGACAAACTCAATGATCGTATTTTAAAACGATTTGTTAATATTACAAAGTTTTCATAGACTTAGCTGTAAGATAATGGGTGAAGGGACGTTAAATAGGTGGTTAGAAAAAAAATACATAAAGATCTTTTTGTATGAAACATACAAAATGAATGTTATTAGAACTTACTGAATTTTATTAGAAATTTTATAAGAAGTCTGAAAAATGTGATTCGTTGGTGATTTTCTCAATAAATTATCGATGAAAATTGAGATTTCATTTAAGCTGCTTGCCCTTAATTAATTTTTGTAAAAAAACATTCAAATGATATCTTTCAGTAATTTTTTTAAAAAAATAAATAAAAATCATTTAAAAAAGTTAAAATGTTTTAAATACTACAAAAGTGTATGCATTTTGTTTGAGTAATTATAACTAATTCACATTTGAGGCCCAGTGACTCAGTGGTAGTGGGGGCTGTAGGGAGCCTAGTGGTCAAAGGATCTCGAGCTTGAGATCGGAAGGTTGAGAGTTCGAGACTCGGTCGCCACTGAAGACCTACCGAGTAAATGCGGAGTACGTGCTCGTAAAATCTGTTGGGTCCGAAAGTCCTGTGGTCGGTCATTGCGCAGTTCACCATGGGTACAGGTTCCTGGAGAAAATTTCCCTACCCTTCAGGGAAATGTCTAAATTGTGGAGGTGGCGACAGATGGCAACATCTGTCATATGTGTATGTGTGCGTCTTGTGTTGTCCTACTTGACGATGGTTTATAAGCGGGTCCTTGCGACCAAGCACACAAGCCTGAAAATATATGTCAAACCAACCAACCAACCATCAGTGGTAGTGCTTCGATTGCCTTGCCACAGGTCCGGGGATCAAATCCCGGAATGGGTGAGGTTGACTCATCCTTTCATCCCTTAAGGGGTCATAGGAGTCTTAAAAATGTGTAAAGAAGGTACTACAAAACATAGTTTGATCTTTCATGTCATTTTTGAACTACTCAATGTATAAGTATAATTTTTTATATGTAATTCTATAAGATTTATTTATTACAAAACAAGTTTTAAAATTTATGAAACTTTAGCCAAAACTAAATTAAATGATATTAAACATGAAGCTATTTGAACACATTGTGATTAGGCTTGCGCGGCAAATTGTGAGGTCAAAATTGAAAAAATGAAAAAGAAAATGACTTTACACAGAAAATGATGAAAGAAATGACTTTGACAGAAAATGATTGTACAAAATATGTACAAGCAAAGACTTATACCTAAATTCTCAGCTCAATTTTAATAAGAAATTATTTTTTTTTTTTAAAATTTAAGTCAAAATTTTTTATTTTTTATTAATTTTTTTAGAAAAGAGTTCTTAAAATAATTTCTAATTAAAATTGTGCTGAGAATTGAGGTATAAGTCTTTGTTTGTACATATTTGTACAATATCAAGTCATTTTCTTGGCTTTTTTTTCAATTTTGACCTCACAATTTGCCGCGCAAGCCTAATCACAATGTGTTCAAATAGCTTCATGTTTAATATCATTTAATTTAGTTTTGGCTAAAGTTTCATAAATTTTAAAACATGTTTTATAATAAATAAATCCTGTAGAATTACATATAAAAAATTATAAAAGTTACGATAAAAATACAACATATGGCAACTTATCGCTACCGTTTCGTTACGAACTATTCGAAATTGTCGCCAGACGTGAAAATCAGCTGGCAAGCCGAAGTGGTGACTAGCATTTATTTCAAAGTCACGTGAGTTTTTACCAATCACAGCTGCTTGGTGTTTTTTGAATGTTTTTGCAGACGATTTTTTGCGCATAGTTCTCATTTTTATCATCTGCCTTAAAAATTTAATTACATTCTTTTAATCTCTGAGCATGTTACAATCGTGAATGTTATACTCTTAATTATGTAATACTTTGTTCAAGATGCCGAATGCTTGTTCTATTCCTAATTGTAAAGAGAGGTATAAAAAAGGATTTGTCACTCCTTCACAGGTAAAATTTATTTAGTTCTGCATACCTGTAGTAATTGTGTTCTTTATAAATCATACTTTTTATCGAGAGAATTCATTCTAAAAGTTCTTTTAAACTGAAGAATTATCTTTATGATAAGTCAACGTTGTTATAATTTCAATTATAATTAATCTTTTAGACCAAGTAAATTAAATTAATGGTTCTGAACATTGATAACTTAGAAGCCGAATATTTTTGGTACATTTTGATCAAAAAAAGAAACCTGTTTTTGCAATCGCAGTAATTTAGTATTCTGTAAAACTAATTTTAATAAAGAGTGCACGTAATTCAATTGTTCAAGTAATCTTAAATAGACGTACGGAAGGAATAAATATCTGATATCTATTTCGAAGATCTTTAAAAAACTAGCTATTCATCCTTGCTCCTTTCCAAACTTCGTTATCATACCATTAGATTGTCGGCCTCATGTGTTCAGGTCGTTGTGGATAAACTTGCCAAATAGTAAACTCGCCATACATGCGAGCCAAATGCGACACAGTCATGTGACTGTGTAAGTTAGATGATGAGGACACAAAATCAAGAAAGTGTTGATTCTGAAGGATTTTTGCGGTTTTTGAACAATAAAACCTCTTCTTGGTTCTCTTTTTTCTCAGGTTTTAACCAGAGCCAGTTAAAAGTATCTTAAAACCGGTTCCAGTTGCTTAGTGATTGAACTATTACGGTTGTCTATTTAGGTTAGGTTTGAAATATCGAAGCACTAGAGCTACAAGAGAGCTATTGGCGTCGTAATTTAAAACCACAATCATGCGACGAGTCGACTAACGAAGTAGGCACCGAAAGCAACTTTGAATGGCGACATTATACACACCGTCGCGTCGGCGTCGGTCGGGATCATATATACTGCTACTGATACCACTAGTGCATTAGCGATAATTTAGAACCCCAATCAATATACGAATTCATACTGATTTCTGTACTTCAAAATATCTCGAAGGGGTGATTCCGAATATTTCCTGAAAAAAAAATCGCGAAAAATTAAGAATATAAGGAAATCAAAAATTCCTAATATAAAGATCAAATTGAAACGAAATCATCTATTATATTCCTCTTCTTCTTTTTTTAGAAAAGCAAACTTTTAGGGATAATAATAATAATAGAATATTTAATCAAAAGAGTATGTTAATCTACTATTAAATTGAGGCTCCTGTAAAACTATACAGATTGCACTGAATTTTACGTTAGGTTAAGTATTTTACATGATAAGTTCTAGTTTGTATAATTTAGTAAATTAATTGCAAATAAAAACATTACACGTGGCATGTCTTCTAGGCATATTCTTAAATGTACACTGTTAAACTTAATGTATTAAATTAAATTTAAAAAATCTTATTAAACCTTAAAATCTTATTATTTTGAGTTTTTTAATAACACTGTACATTTTAATTACATTAAAATGGTTTTTAACTAATATCCTCCAATATAATCCAATTTAAGTTCATTCCAAAACCACAACTCCATTACATCTTACAGTAACAGCTAAGCCTAACTATACCACCACTTTACCCCACTGCCTAAATTTTTTCATTTTTTGGGCTCAGGTGTCGACCTCATCACTTGACAGCGGTTCTAAATTACGAGGCGTAATTGGCTGTGTCCCTAAAGGAAGCTCGACAGCCTATTAAATAACCGAATATGAACCCCTCGTGCAGCCCTTGCCAAATGCCAACTTATAAGGTCCTTCCAGACATTGAATGAAACTGACCTCTCTTTCCTCGTCATGGAAAAATCATTTCCTTCAACGTTTCTCCTCCGGCAGCGCAAACCAGAAGTGCTCTGCTCCGATTTCACTTCCCTGCCGCAAAAAATGTGTCGCCGAGCTTTCGTTAGTGACAGTTGAAACGCGCGGATGAAAAAGTGGTGGGGCAGGTAGAAAAATTTGAAAAAAAAAATGAAAAAAAAAAAAAGGAACGAAAAATACATTTTATTTGGAGAAATGATTTAAAAACAAAGTTTAGAGAAAATCAGCTTATTTCGTGTTAAATGACTAAAACTTGCCTTTTCTTTACTTAATTTTATTTCCTTTTGCTATGATAACTAAAACACTTTCAATTAGATTTACAAGATATTGTAACACTTCTGGTCCAATTTCGTATAAGTTGCCGCCCTTTTAACTCTTTTACTGTGAAATAATGCTTCCCATTTGCGTAAATGGTATGAAATGTAACTAGAAAAGTTGCTAAATATTGCAAATTCAATGGGAAAATTGTTTTTTTAAGTTATCATATCTAAAAGAAATACAATTAAATAAGGAAAATACGTAATAAAGTCATTAAAAACGCTTGCTTAAATTGAATTTTTCTCGAAATTTATGAGACAGATTTTTTTTTTTGCATTTTCACATTTTCTAGTGAAACTTATTTATCATTACATTTTGTCATTCATTATTTTTTCAATTATTGATACCTTTCTGTAAGTTTCATGAAGCTAGATAAAAAGGAATCTGCAGATGTTATGAGCGAAACTAAAAAAAAAAAGAATATAAAGAATTTACTTCGATTTTTACAAATAAATCAATAGCGATTACAGAATGCTAGCAAAGATGAAACATAGCAAGCACGTTGTAATAGATGCTTCTGCAAATTTGCAGCTAACTATTCTATGAAACAGTCTTTTTTACTTATCTTTTCTACTGCTTCTAAATGTAAATTGGTGTAACCAATTCTATATTAATAAGACAAGAGTTGCGACCAATCCAGGATTGGACTCTTGCAGTATGGATGAATGTTTTCTGGCAGCATCTAAGGGCGACAGCCCCTTGCAGGACAAAAAGGAGGAACATTTCGTTTGTTGCTTCGAAGTAGCCGATTTCACATATTACTTATTATTCAGTTTTTGCGAAATATTTTAGTAACAAAAAACACTGATTGAATAACGTCAAATTTCAGCGGGACATCAGCAATCAGTTGAAGAAGGCGGAATTATTGAATAAATTACGTTAACCATGCAAATTGAGGTTTGATATAAACTAAATGAACGTAATGCACTAAACAAATATGAAGATATACTCTAACACACAGACTCTATGAAGATATACTCTTCGGCACACAAGCGAGTCATTTAGTCTTATGATTCTAATGATCGTTTGTAATTCATTTCATCAGTGGTTCCCTTTTATGTTTGAATTCTGGTGCTCCCGAAAAAGATTTTTTTTTTCAATTTTGGAGTAATTTTTATTTCAATAAAAAATCAAAGATTTGGGAAGCAAGGTATAAACAATTGTTTTTAATTTCTAGAAATGTAGCAAACTCAGAATATAAAATTCTAGTTCACACAAAAAGCTTAGGTGTCAGAGCAATCGTCACCGCATTTCAAAATAACACTTTCGCTACGCAGGATTCCACGTAATATGCGATATAATTAACGAGTAATTAGATGCCTGGGTCGCTTTAGAAGGCGCAAATAGCCCTGTATAGCTCTAGTGAGAATTCAATCGAACCCAAAACACCTTACACTAGAAGAGGTGAAACGACTAGAATCCGTAACTTAGTAGTTTCGGACCAAACTTTTAGGATTCAGAGTGGGGCCATTTTTTTCTTCAACAATCATGGAACGTGGAAGTATTATTTTTTTTACACAGCATTAGTTTTGAGACGTTCCCTGGTGTGATTTCTACAGTAATTGTTTAAAATACTACTTATTTAATGTGTAGAAGGAAAGGTTTATGTTTTAGTGATTTTTTTTCTCGACTTTAATTCACTAATCGGATTAACTGATGGCGGATATTTTTTAGACAGGGATTAGTGAAATGAATCCTTATATGTTTTTCCTGACTACAAATTTCAATTAAAAGAAATTCAAGGGCTTCGGATACAGATTTCCCAGCTTTCTCTCAAATCCCAAATTTGTGGCAACATAGGAGGCGGGTTTTTACTGACACAGAGAAGGAAATTACACCCAGGGCGAAGACGGGAATCAAACCCGCACGCATTACAGTGCGCAGTCTGTTAGCGTACGCAGTTATCTTAACCACTAGGCCAAGGCCACCCAGGCCCCTAAAGTATAGTGAAAGAGTCCGTAGTCTTAGAGTAGTGCAAGTATTTAATCTATAAATGTATGATTTTTTTTAAAATTTCAAATGTGTTTACTTACATATTTTCACTATTTTGTAATTAAAATATTTAAGTCAATGTATATTAAAAATGCACTTCATAGAGAAAATTTTGTATAATATGTATTAAACTATTTATAATAAAAAAAACTAAAATAATCTTTATAATGCAAAAAATAAAAAGGCACAGTACACTAGCTAAGATTACTTTAAAATCAAATTATGACAGAATTTTATAACAACCAACTACACATTATCAGCTCAGTGAAACGACACTTCTCAAACGAGTAAAAAAGCATTTGTTAATCCTCTAATGCACACTGTTGCGTTTGACAACAAGTAACATAATCCACTTTATTCTTTTTAAGTAGATCTCCCTAAGTTTTTGTTACTAATAAGATAATGATACTCATAAAGGGTGTTTCAAAATTGACCGGAATAGGAACTGATGCAATTCCGAAATATTGAGCCGGCCCCTCCGAAAAATAGTAAAAAGCCAATTGATCACGCGTTTTGGTCGTGGTTGCATACTTGAACTAGGGCAGCACGAGAATGTGTTGACGAAGGGATGCATTTGTTTTGAGTTTGGTTTAATTGAATCGACATATTGCCTAGTAATTTTACAATTTGCAGATTCTGTTACATCACAGTACAGTTTGTCGTAATGTACAGTACAGTTTGTCGAAATGTGTATGTACATGTACAGTTTGTCGAAATGTGCATGTGTTGGGACCAAATAGTTCTATAGTAGGGTAGAGACTGAACCTACCAACCGCACCATCTACCAACACGGAGACAATTTAGGGTGTCATGTGGGGATCGATAGCAGAGTGGTTTGGATCGCAGGCCATAACGCTAGCAGTCCGCGCGCTGTAATGAGTGCGGGTTCAATTCCCGCCTTTGCCCTGGGTGTGGTTCCTTTCTCTGTCAGTAAAAAATCCTTCTGTGGCTGTCTTACTTGACGAAATCTTATAAGCGGGTCTCTGATCATGCACACACACCGGAATATACAGGGTGGTTATAAAATAACGCTCGCTAATCGGAATGGTCTGGTCTGTAGCTTGAATGAATAGTCCAAATGCTTCAAAATTTGAGACACTTACTAATCAAGAAGACTGGAAAAAGAATGGAATCATAAAAAAGGTAGAATCTTAAAAAATAATCACAAAAAAGAATAATCATAAAAAGCAAACTCGTCTCTTGACCAGGGTTCTAAGTTACGAGGCGTCGTCAATAATGGTCAATTACGGCCAACACAGCTAATTACGCCTCGTAATTTAGAACCCTGGTCAAGAGACGAGTTTCTTTTCTTTGATAAAGAATGGAATAATAAAACGAGATTCGTCTCTTGACCAAGGTACTAAATTACGCGGCGTAGCCAATTATGACTAATTACGGCCAACGCATCCAATTACGCCTCGTAATTTAGAACCCTGGTCAAGAGACGAGTTTGTTTTTTATGATTCCATTCTTTCCCTCCTTCTTGATTAGTAAGTGTCTCAAAGTCTTCTGCATTTGGATTATTCATTAAAGCTACAAACCACCCCGAATAGCGAGCGTTATTTTATAACCACCCTGTATATGTGCATACCTACCCAGCATAAATAAGCAAAATACAATAATTGTTATGTATAAAATGATGGTCAACATCAAGTTTTTTTTAACAATAATGCAACAACCTATCAAAATGAACAGCCTCCTAAAAAAAATTTTTGAAAACTAGTTGAACCTGTAATTTTTATCAGATGTAAATTCAACCAAACCAAACTAAAAGTTCTACATTCTTGTGTAGCACAAGTGCAAGATTTCATTCACGACCGAAAGGGCGGCCAATTAGTTAGCCGTTTTTCATTGGCGGGGGCCGGGTAAATGTTTAGGAATTGCGTCCTATACAATTCCGGTCAATTTTGGAACACCCTGTATATATATATATATTATATATATATATATATATATATATATATATATATATATATAATATATATATATATATATATATATATATATATATATATATATATATATATATATTATATATATATATATATATATATATATTTATATATATATATTCGAAATTTTTGGCAGACAATACTGAAAACACTTTTTTATTTGGCCTGATTTTAATCAGTATTATTCCGGCATTAAAAGTTTTAAATATAAGTACGGAAAAGAACAGTCATCAAAAAAAAAAAAAAAAATCAGAAAAAAATATACTTTCCTATACACTTTTAAACAAAAAAAAAAATTCCCTGTAAAATATTAATAATGGGCAAGGACCGGCAGCAGAGATTCCAGTCATGCCTCGTTGAAAAACAGTCGTGTCCCGATTTTTTTTAAACAGTCATGTCCCAGATGGTACAGCTGTGGAAATAAAAAAGTACCCACTTGAGGTTATTTCATCCGTAAGTCACCCTATAGAATCGGACCTTTTTGAGATTGTGTACAATTAACATTCTGAGTTAATTGCACGATATAAAATTTGCAAAAGGGGCCGTCTTCATTTTAAAAATATTACGATCTTTAAAATTTCCAATAGCAACACCCAATTTTAATAACTTAGAAATGTTAAGCACTCTTGAAAACCCTTAAATCTAAGTTTTTGTTACATTTGGATGAATATTTGACGAGTTATTCAATCGAAACACTTGTGGACCTTTTGGGGACCATCTCTAAAATGACAAGCTAGCATGCATGCAAAGCCGTCTTTATTTATCAATTACGCACGTAATCTTATACACAGTCCCCTAAAGGGTAATTAAAAAGTATTTTGTGATGTACTCAGCAAATTATGAATAAAAAATTTTAAAAATTCGGATTTCGCTTAAGGGGTCACAGGAGTCTTAAAAATGTGCAAAGAAGATACTACATAGCATAGTTTATCTCTCTTGTAATTTTTTAACCACTCAATAAATGAGTATAATTTTTTTATATGTAATTCTACAAGATTTATTTATAATAAAACAAGTTTTAAAATTTATGAAACTTTAGCCAAAACTAAAATAAATGATATTAAACATGAAGGTACTTGAACACACTGTGATTAGGCTTGCGCGGCAAATTGTGAGGTCAAAATTGTACAAAATGACCAAGAAAATGACTTTATATTGTACAAATATGTACAAACTAGGACTTATACCTAAATTCTCAGCTCAATTTTAATTAGAAATTATTTTAAAAACTTTTTTCTAAAAAAATTAATAAAAATTTAAAAATTTTGATTTTAAATTTTTAAAAAATAATTTCTAATTAAAATTGAGCTGAGAATTTAGGTATAAGTCTTTGTTTGTACATATTTGTACAATATAAAGTCATTTTATTGGTCATTTTTTCAATTTTGACCTCACAATTTGCCGCGCAAGCCTAATCACAATGTGTTCAAATAGCTTTAAGTTTAATATCATTTATTTTAGTTTTGGCTAAAGTTTCATAAATTTTAAAATTTGTTTTATATTAAATAAATCTTGTAGAATTACATATAAATAAATAACACTGATATATTAAGTAGTTAAAAAATTACATGAAAGATCAAACTATACTTTGTAGTACCTTCTTTGCACATTTTTAAGACTCCTATGACCCCTTAAACTTCTTGTCTTAAATTTATTTCTTTAAAAATATTAAGGGGTTTCTATTCATATTTTTTTAAAAAATTAATATAATAATTATTTAAAAATATAAAAATTGTTTTAAATACCCCAATATTGAATGCATTTTGTTTGGGTTATTATAATTTCTTTTCAGTAAAAAATTCGTTTCATTATCTTAATTATTTATAGATCGAGATAGTTTTTTATGTGCAACTCATTTAACATTATGGGACCTAAACTTTGCACGTCTCTAACTCCTCTAATAATGCTTAAAAACTAACAAAATTTGGCATTTCGTATTAACATAGGTCAGAGATTTGAAATATGGATTCAAAAAGGGGTGTTGCTATCGGAAATTTTAAAGTTAGTAACATTTTTAATATGAAGATGACCCCTTATGCAAATTTTGTGTCATGCAATTAACTCAGAATGTTAATTGTTCACAATGTCAAAAAGGTCCGATTCTATAGGATGACTAACGGCCAAAATAATCACTAGTGGGTACTTTTTTATTTCCACAGCTGTACAAATAGTTAAAAACTGCACGAATACTGGTACCGGAGTACCTTCGTCCAATTTTTACATGGATCTTCTTGACAAATAAGTATTTTCTCGCTAAATTGTGTACGAATTACATAAAAAAAAACAAACAAGATACACTTTCGTACACATTATTTAAAGTCAGCCTCAACACCCGATACTTCTAATTTTCTACCGCGAGTGTATTTGTTTAAAAAAAAGCTTTTTACTCAACACTCCAAACTTTTCCTTTTGAGGTGAAAAATACTTAATGCCTTTTTCCCCACGTATACATAGTTCGCTCCATACTTTGTTCGGTTGCGATGACATGCTATCATCCACCATCTTCGACGACGTTTTTTACACTGGAGTTACATGCTTCGAGCGCTGCTTCCAGCGTCAGCGTAAGCACTTTGACCTTCATCGATTTGACCTTTGGTTGGCGAGAAATTAGTGAGTGAGATTGTATAGCGCACGATTTTATTCATTGTTTGCGAAAATCAACTAGATTATGGGTGACGAAATTTTGATTGCTGCTGGTGCTTTAAATTTAGAAAGCTTAGACAATTATCTAGAGCTCATTAGAATCGAGCACATGCTTATTGCTCCAAGCCATTTGGAAACCAAGAGTCAAATAAAAGCTGCATGATCGTTGTGGGATCACCCCAATGTTTCGGTTTGTTTATAAACAGAGGAGGTTACTCACCCTTCCATATTCTTTTGAAAGCCCCCGCCCCCGTAAATTTCGCTCCCCGACACGTCAAATTTCGTTGGGGAGATGGGCTAAAACTTAACCCTCTAATGCATGAATTTTTTGTTTCGTCCCAAAAAAATATATTTGCATCTCTAATGCTCATACATCACGGGAAAAATACGGAAAAAAATTGAATGCATCGGAATTTAAATAATTTTATTTTTTAAATTTGTTACCAAACGGTAACACCATGCATTAAGCGCTGAATAGATGCTTAAGGGATCATAGGAGTCTTACAAATGTGCAAAGAAGGAACTACAAAGTATAGTTTGATCTTGTATGTAATTTTTTAACTATTCAATATGTAAGCATATTTTTTTTATATGTAATTCTACAAGATTTTTTTTTTTTTAATTTATAAAACTTTAGCCAAAACTAAAATAAATGATATTAAACATAAAGCTATTTGAACACATTGTGATTAGGCTTGCGAGGAAAATTGTGAGGTCAAAATTGAGGACATAACCAAGAAAATGACTTTATATTGTACAAATATGTACAAACAAAGACTTATACCTAAATTCTCAGCTCAATTTTAATTAGAAAATTATTTTTAAATTTTTTTTAAATCAAAATTTTAAAATTTTTATTATTTTTTTTTAGAAAAAAATTCTTAAAATAATTTCTAATTAAAATTGAGCTGATAATTTAGGTATAAGTCTTTGTTTGTACATATTTGTACAATATAAAGTCATTTTCTTGGTCATGTCTTCAATTTTGACCTCACAATTTGCCGCGCAAGCCTAATCACAATGTCTTCAAATAGCTTTATGTTTAAAATCATTTATTTTACTAAAGTTTCATAAATTTTAAAATTTGTATCATATTAAATAAATCTTGTAGAATTACATATAAAAAAGTATACTTGTATATTGAGTAGTTAAAAAATTACATGAAAGATCAAACTATGCTTTGCAGTTCCTTCATTGTACATTTTCAGACTCCTGACCCCTTACAGTTCGGGGTACGAATATTTATTTTTATTCAAATTATTACCTTTTTTACTTTTTATATTTCTAATAAATTATACTTAAAAATAAAGCTTATTGATAATTTTATCTATATACATAAAAGGCGACTTCTGTTTGTTTGTTTGTATAGGACGCAAAAACTTAAGAGCCACGCAACAGATCGTCACGAAATTTGGCACAAAAATTCCTCTCATCGCATGAACAAACATAGGCTAAGAATTTTTCGAATCGGACCATTCCTTCTATCGTTTTCGAACGTTTTTAAGGGAAAAAATACACCATTTTCGCTCAAATCCGACCATTTTTTTCCCCTTTCGTGATGCCATTGGGCAGAAATATTTAAATAAAACTTTTTAGAAAACAATTGAAATTGAAAATGTTTAATTTGTTTAATACTTGTTCATCGCCTTCAGAAACTAAATTAATAAACTTCAAAAAATAATTGATATGTTTCAAGTGATGTAATCCTAGCAGTCTCCATTCTATTTATTTTATTGTGCCTATATGATTTTAATTATGATTTTTTTTAAAGCATAGGTAAGCTTATACTGAACTATGTTGTGTTTTTTCGCCATCGCACTACAGATGCATATTATGGTTTTATGTCTTCCTTTTTTCGACAAATACTTTGCCAAAATCGACAAGTTATTACAAAAAACGTACCAAATGAGCAATTTTTTTTTAAATGCTGGTTCTGCGAAGTTCATCGCACGAGAACTGAATGAGTGTGTTGTTAGCCCTATCTTTTCCTCGCCAAATTCGCAAAAAAGCGCCAAATGAGCGAAAATGCGATAACTTCGAGTGAATTTTATAGCGTTTTTAAAATTTTGATTATTTAATGTAATAAAAATAGCGGGATTCTGTACTTTAATAACGAACGGTATCAGCACATAAGCTTACTAGAAAGCAAATAAACTTATAAAAAAATGCAAATCGTTTGCTGTTTGCTGGAGGAGCTTATTTTTGATTCTTACTGATTATTTTTTTTACATAAATATGTATTCTCTTTAATTTGAGCTTCTTATCAAATGTATTTTTGAGAAATTAATATTAATCATTACTATATCCAAGATGGGTAATTAAATGGAAAAAATTCCTGGGTAATCTTTCATATCTAATGTATTTCAAATGTAAGAAAAAAATAGTTAAATTTGACTATTAAATTATTTTTTCACATCTACCCGTGCAACGTCGGGTATAACAGCTAGTTATTCTATATAAGAAGTTGCAGAGCACACAGACACATAGTTTTAGGTATAAAATCTTTAATGAAATCGTGTATAACAAACAAAAAAAGAGTATTAATATTTAGTACATTTAGATTTTGTTAAACAGGAAAAATTAGTTAAATAAAATAATTATGAATAGTAGTTACTTTTGAAACAAAATTAATGTACAAAATAGAAGGCAATAGGCAGGTTTAGTACAAATAAGCAGGTGGAGCAGCATTCCAAGGAAAGTTGGTCCTGAAGTTGCCAAAAAATTGGTCCTGAAAGTGCAAATAAAATTTTAAAGTGCTGAAAAAATTGTCACATGTGTTGAAAAATATTGTCAATGTAGTTAAAGGTGAAAAAATTGTCACATGTAGTTAAAGGTATATATTATATTACAAATAAATCATACTGATTTTCGAATCTGAATTCAATTTTAGTGTGAAAAATAATGCAATAATACTAGACCGATTGTAGAAATAGATCTTTCAAGTGAAAATAATTGCCAGATGATATGATAAAACCGTTTAAGGGCTAAAAAACATGTAAAATGAATTTTTTTTACGCATATTGTTGCAAATGCATCTTTTCTGAGTAATCTGTAGGCAGAATATTTTGTGCATCGCTTTTTTTAAAAAAATTACTCGGTAAAATATGAATTACTTGATGCTCACATGTAACACACGTGAACGAAAACCTATAACTTTTTATATAAAAACTGTGAAAAAAAGCTTAACAAAGCTTATTTTATTAATTATAAGCTAGTTACACAAGGGGTAACATATAGAAAAAATTTCAAAATGTTTTTTGTAAAAATTAAGCAAGAATTTGGCAATTTATTTCTTGAAACGCACGGCGCGAAACGATTTTGGCAATGATGAAGGAAACGGGTAGTGGGAGCTAGTTGGACGTGTGAGATATAAAAAATACGAGATTTATCCTGAGAAATTCATTTATGAAATGCGTTGCTTATGGAAACATTCATGTATATATTTATAAAAACACCATAAAACAAAAAAAAAATCATTTACAAAAAAAAAATCCTTACAAAAAAAATACCTTTACAAAAAAAAATCCTTTACAAAAAAAATCCTTTACAAAAAAAATCCTTTACAAAAAAAAATCCTTTACAAAAAACAAATCCTTTAACTAAAAAAATTAAAAAACAATTGCAAAACTAAAAACGTTATCATTTACGCTATGGAAGTTTCAGCCACCTGCTCTGGCAGATGTACACATTTGAGGATGCATTGGATGTTTTACATTTTAGATCATTAGTAGTTGAATATATAGGTAAAGTGCTTTTCTGACGTTATTTTGTTTTTTCCTTGTGACCATTTGTCTTTAGAAAAGTTATGTGTTGCAAAATCATTATTTCAAATTAAGCATTTTATTGATATTAACAGTTATGTTTTTAACAAAATTAATTTTAACGAAAGTGAATTGTTTTACTTTAACAACTTTCATTTACAATTTTAAAAAAGAAAAAAAACATTTTTTGAATGCAATATATTTTCGCAACGTCCTCCCAGGAAATGGACATTGTCGACGGAAGTTATGTGGCAATGCCAAATCTCTCGTGCGGAGAGAAGTTATGAGTAAAAGAACAAATCCCCATCGTCCAGCATTCAAAGGATTTGGCGGATATTGTCGGAAACTTAATTCCGAAATACCAAAGTCCCTTCATATTTGACAATCCGGATTATAACATCCAAAATAACGGATATTAACCCTTGATGTTACTTTTGTGATCCGTGGTACCAAGGAATACGAAAAATTCACAATGTTAAATGTGACCTCTGGCAGTCACATTGAACTGTTCAATACAGTTATATAAAAAATTTGTGGCTTGCTAATTGTTGTGTAATTTGCAATATGGTAGGAATCAATTTTTCACCTACAATAAAACCCACATTAAGATTTGCAGTTATAACAAATGTTTTCTACGAGAAAAAGGGTAAATAGTTCTCATTTTCGAGTGCGAGAATCGAATAAAAAAAGGTGTTTCACCATTCAATAAACAAATTTTATTGTGTTATTTTCAAGACATAAAAATTTATTATTTTATATTAGTTTAGAGCTTCAGTTAGAGGGTATTTTCATTATTTTTCCTCTTTCGATTTTGATTCGTAAACAGGGTGCACGAATGTCAGGGTCAAAGGTAGGTAGCCAATCAGAGTAGGCCCGAAATTTCGGACGTCCAGCTGCGGATGTTTACCCTTTCCTTCGCGCAGTACAATTTCTTCTGGCTGCAAACCTTAAGGTTCGGTTTTAGTGTAGTTTGAAAATGTAAAGAAATAATTATTTAAAAATTAGTCAAATTGAAACTGTTTATATTTTTAATAAAAAATTAAATATCAAAATAATGGTGCTTTACCAAAGTTATAATAATAAATAATTGTGGTATTTAAATATGTCACTAAAACTCCTATATTTTAATTTCATTTGCTAACCAAAGTGTTTATCATTAATAATATTAGGATTTTAAAAAACTGAACTGCAAAATCAATTCGCACGGTCTGTTAACACACGGAACGTTGAGTGCAACACACGTGAACGGCGCTATTTTATTTTATTGTAGTCCTGACTTATTTGTCAACTCAGATTTCCAACGCCACTTTTTTTAAAGCTTGTTTACTTAGCTAGCTATTGATATTTTTTGTATTTTCATGAGTATTTTGCAATAATTCGCAGAATTAATGCAAAATGATAGAAGAAGAAAAGAAAATAACCCTGCGGTTTTTAAATGGAAACACACGTGACGCGAAACTGAAAAAATTATATCTTGTGGCGTAAACATTTTTATGTTTAAAAAGATTCCGATTAATCTTAATAAGAACATTAAACATCTGAGAAAAGATATAAGTTGTCAATTCTTAATTTGTTTTATACTGCTTTCAAACCAAGAAATGTAACAAATATACTGAAAATGTGAGGTCCGAATGTAACACAACGGAACGCTTGTATTATGATCCACATGTATTTATGAATAAAAAATATACAAAAAATCAATTTTAAACATAATTTTATTAAATAAATGCAGAGATGATACGACATAAAACAGTTATTATTACTCTTAAAATCAAGTGAGTACCAAGCATTTTAAACACCGAACTCTTGTTGAATCCGTTACAGAGATACACGCAAATGTAGCAAACAAAAGTTGTGCTTAAAGCATGATGTTACCAAACGGTAAACACATGTAAAAAACCATCTTACAAACTACCAATTCTGGAAAAGAATGATTAGAAAAACTACTAAATATAGTTGTAAAATAACCCTCTTGATCTATAATATTTTTTTCAAAAGCAAGTTTAATTGTATTTTGAGAGTACCAGTATTACATTAACTTTGAATCTGCTGCCAAACACGGTAAATTCACAAACAGTTAGAAACTTCACTTTTTTAATTTTGATACACTTTTAAACTACAGACAAATTATGAGGGTTTATTATTAACTAAAACCTTTAAAATGGAATGTTCATAGATGATAAAAAAAACACAAATTTATTGAGGTGGGATGGGTTCTATTTTTAATAGAATAAAAGTGGATTATGTAACTTGTTACCGAACGGTTAACCACTATGCATTAGAGGGTTAAATGCCAGACCAGCGTTTGTAGGGGGGGGGGGGAAAATTAAATTTGGGGGTGGAAATAAAAAAGTTTTTGGGGGGGGTGGTTTGGGTGTATTGGGTTTTTTTTTTTTTTTTTTTTTTTTTTTTTGGTTTTTGGGGGGGGGGGGGGGTTTTGTTTTGGGGGGGTGTTTTTTTTTTTTTTTTGGTTTTTTTTTTTTTTTTTGTTTTTTTTTTTTTTTTTGTTTGTTTGGGGGTTTTATTTTTTTTTTGGGTTATAGAGGGGTGTAGGACCTATAGGTTTTGTTTTTTGTAAATAGGGGGTGTGATGACAGGGAGTAACAAGATAGTTTAGTACGTTTTGATTTGTGTAAAATTAAATTGATGAGTTAATTGTTATTACAAATATTTCATAAGGGGTACCGTCTTCATATTAAAAATATTGCGATCTTTGAAATTTCCAATAGAATCACCCATTTTTAAATACACTTAGAAATGTTAAGCACTCTTAAATTAACCCTTAAATCTAAGTTTTTGTTACATTTGGACGAATATTTGACGAGTTATTCAATCGAATCACTTGTTGGACCTTTTGGGGACCATCTCTAATAATGACAAGCAAGCATGCATGCAAGCCGTCTTTTATTTATCAATTACACACGCAATTCTTTTATTACACAGTCCCCCTAAAGGGTAATTAAAAAGTATTTTGTGATTTACTCATCAAATTATGAATAAAAAATTTTTTAAAATTGGGATTTCGCTTAAACTTAATGTCTTAAAGTTTATTTCTTTTAAAAATATTAAGGGGTTTCTATTTCAATTTTTTATTAAATAATCATATATAATAATTATTTAAAACAATAGTAAAAATTGTTTTAAATACCCCAAATTGAATGCATTTTGTTTGGGTAATTAATAATTTCTTTTCAGTAAAAAATTCGTTTCATTATCTTAAATTATTTTATAGAATCGGGATAGTTTTTTATGTGCAACTCATTTCACATTATGGGACCATAAACTTTGCACGTCTACTAACTCCTCTAATAATGCTTAAAAACTAAACAAAATTTGGCATTTCGTAATTCAACATAGGTCAGAGATTTGAAATATGGAATTTCAAAAAGGGGTGTTGCTATTGGAAATGTTTAAAGTTAGTAACGATTTTTAATATGAATGATGGCCCCTTAAAGCAAATTTTGTTGCAACTGCAATTAAACTCATGAATGTTAATTTGTTCTACAATAATCAAAAGAGGGTCCCGATTCTTTTAGGATGAATTAACGGAGGAAATAACCTCAAGTGGGTACTTTTTTATTTCCACTCCATAAGCTGTACAGGCTGTGGAAATAAAAAAGTACCCAACTAAGTGATTATTTGTGGCCGTTATTCATCCTATAGAATCGGACCTTTTCGACATTGTGAACAATTAACATTCTGAGTGTTAATTGCATGACACAAAATTTGCATAAGGGGCTATCTTCATATTAAACAATGTACTAAACTTTAAAATTTCCAATAGCTAACATTATTTGAATCCAATATTTCAAATCTATGACCTATGTAAATGCAGAAATGCAAATTTTGTTAGTTTTTTAATGCATTATTAGAGGAGTTTAGAGGACGTGCAAATTTAGGTCCACATAATGTAAAATGAGTTAGCACATAAAAAAAACTATCCACGATCTATAAATAATTAAGGATAATGAAAACGAATTTTTTACTGAAAAGAAAATTATAAGTAACCCAAACAAAATGCATTTAATATTGGGGTATTTAAAACAGTTTTTATTTCTATTATTTTTAAATTAATTTTTATATTAATTTTTGGAAAATAAATATGAATAGATAACCCCTAAAATATTTTTAAAGAAATAAATTTAAGACAGGGAAGTTTATAGCGAAATCCCCCATTTTAAAAAAATTTATTCATAATTTGCTGAGTGAATCACAAACTACCTTTTTAAATTACACCTTTAGGGGACTAGTGGTATAAGATTACGTGTGTAATTGATAAATAAAGACGGCCTTGCATGCATGCTTGCTTGTCCTTTTAGAGGAATGGTACCCCAAAAGGACCACAAGTGATTCGGATTGAATAACTCGTTCAACATATTCATCCAAAAGTTAACAAAAACTTAGATTTAAGGGTTTTCAAAGAGTTGCTTAACATTTCTAAGTTATTAAAAATTGGGTTTGGGGGGGGGGGGGGTTGGGGATTGAGTTTGCGTTGTTATTGGAAATTTCAAAAGTTCGTAATAGTTTTTTAATATGAAGACGGCCCCTTAGCAAAATTTTGTGTCATTGCCAATTAACTCAGAATGTTAATTGTTACACAATCTCAAAAGGTCCGATTCTATATGGTGACTAAAAGGATGAAATAACCTCAAGTGGGTACTTTTTTATTTCCCACAGCAGTTGTACCAGTATTTGTGCGTTCTAAAACCCTCTACTGGAATAAAGATATACCCTACGCTGAAAAAAAAAACAAACAAACCAAACTAAACCCTGTAAATTTACCGTATTTGGTGGAAAACGGTTTTGGACCCACTAAAATAAAAGGCCTTAATCTCAAGTCTCCGTATTTTTACAGTTTTTAACTGGTGTGTAACCATTTTTTAAGGGGATTGACTGTTTAAAAAAAAAACGAGGACATGGACTGTTTTTCTAACGGAGCATGACTGGAATCTTCTGCTTGCCGGTCCCTGTCCATTATTCAATTATTTTACAGGGAATTTTTTTGTTTTTAAAGTGTATAGGAAAGCGTTTTTTTTCCTGGATTGATTATTTTGTTTTCTTTATGACTGTTGTTTTTCCGTACTTATATTTTTTAACTTTTAATGCCGGAGTATTACTGAATAAAATCAGGTCAAATAAAAACAGTGTCTTTCACTATTAGTCCTGCCAAAAATTTCGAAATTATTTTTTATTAAAATAAACTGATTGAGCTATTAACTCCAACCAGGTTTCAGTATTTTAATACAAAATCTTGTTTAAAAATTAATTGAATTGATTACGGAAGATATAAATAAGAGTTTCAATACTTTTATTAACATAAGAAGCATTTTTATCATCAACATATTTTACAGTGTCCGTAATTTTGAAATTTCCATTCATATATGTGCTTGAAATTTTATTTTCAAAAGTAATGAATCGGTCCTTCTTTGTTTAATCGAAATTATATTAAGAAAAACACTCCAATTGCAATTCAATTTGATGATGTGACTTAAGTTGAAATTCGCGATGTAGGATCAAATAAAAAAGAGAGAAACGGCCAAAGATAGTTGCTAATTATATACCTTATGTGGTAAAAATTTCCTTTGATCTCGGGGGAGAAAACCGAAAAAATATGGGTTGGTGGCCTTGAGAGCCAGCTTCAGCGGAAGTTCGTATGATTGCGTGTAATAAAGTTGGTTTACCTTGAGGATAATTCAAGGTCACGCCTCATAATGGCATTGCTCGAAAGCAGCGCCTCCGAAGCATGGTAACTCCGGTATTAGCCTTTTTCCTAATTACCTCTAAATAATTGCTTGTGCTTTTCCAAATGTAATGCACAAGCAGCAATCAAAATTTCTTTTTCCAGTATCTCAGTTTTGATATTCACAAACACGGAATAAAAATCGCCGCGTTATACAATCACTCGCCAACTAAAGGTCGAATTGTTATCTAAGGGCAAATTGTACAAGTCAGTATCCAAAGCAAGGAGTTTCGGAGTGTAACCTCCCAGTGTAACAGAATCAGAACAGACCTCTCTGAAAAGACTCGCCTCCAAGGTCAGAGAATTATGTTTGAACAGCCCTCAGCTATTCATGCGATGGACAAATGAAAGGGTTATTTCCCACGTGCTTGGGGATTGTATGCCCGATCCGTCCCATGACTTGGCCCAAAAGCGCTGGATGGGCGGTTCTTGGCGAATGATGAAATGTTGTTGTGTGTTGCAGTGCTATTTCTCTGGATGCTGTTTGGTGGGTGGTGGTGGGGTGGCGTTGGCCGAG